>PVKZ01002391.1:0-231593 GCA_004027375.1 Macroglossus sobrinus
CAAAGACTTTACTGCCTATGTTTTCTTCTCAGAGTTTTATGATTTGAAATCTTACATTTAAATCTTTAATTCTTTTTGAGATTATTTTTGTTTATATTGAGAAAAAAGTAGTATGGTTTCTTTCTTTCTTTTTTTCTTTTTTTCTTTCTTTCTTTCTTTCTTTCTTTCTTTCTTTCTTTCTTTCTTTCTTTCTTTCTTTCTTTCTTTCTTTCTTTCTTTCTTTCTTTCTTTCTTTCTTTCTTTCTTTCTTTCTTTCTTTCTTTCTTTCTTTCTTTCTTGCATTTATCTTTTACTAAAGGGAATGTCTTTACCCCATTGTATTCACTTGCCTCCTTTGTCATAGATTGACTGACAATATAGGTGTGGGTTTGGGTTTATTTCTGCATGTTTTGTTCCGTTCCATTGATATATGTGTCTGTTTTTGTGCCAGTTCCATGCTGTTTTGAGTTCTATAGCCTTGTAGTATAGTTTGATATCAAATAGTGTGATTCCTCCTACTGTGTTCTTTTTCTGAATATTGCATTAGCTATCTGAGGTTTTTGTAGTTGCATATATATTTTGAAATTTTTTTGTTTTAGCTCTGTAAAAAATACCATTTTTAAAATAAGGATTAAATTGAATCTGTAGATTTCTTTGGGCGGTATGAACATTTTAACAATGTTAATTTTTTATATTCATGAGCATGGCATCCATTCCATTTGCATATTCTTCAATTTCTTTCTTCAATGTCTTATAGTTTTCTGAGTACAAATCGTTTAGCTTCTTAGTTAAATTTATTCCTAAGTATTTTATTGTTTTTGATGCAATTGTAAATGACATTGTTTTCTTAATTTCTCTGATAGTTTGTTATTGGTGTATAAAAATACAATCAGTTTCTGGATGTTAATTTTGTGTCCTATTACTTTATTGAGTTCATTTAACAGTTCTAATCATTTTTGGTGGAATCTGAAATGTTCTCTTTATATATTACCATGTTATCAGCAAATGACAGTATTACTTCTTTTTTTCCAATTTGGGTGATTCTTATTTCTTTTACTTGTCTGATTGCTGTGGCTGAGATTTCCAATACTATATTGAATAGAAGTTGTGAAAGTGGACATCCTCAACTTGTTCCTGATCTTAAAGAGAAAGCTCCCAGTTTTTTCATGGTTCAATATGATATTAGCTATGGGTTTGTAATAAATGGCCATATTATGTTGAGATATGTTCTCTCTGTCCCAAATTTGCTGAGAGTTTTTGTCATAAACAGAAGTTGGATTTTGTCTAAAGCTTTTTCTAAATCTGTTGACATGATCATATGATTTTAATCTTTCATTTTATGTGGTTTATCACATTGATTGACTTCCAGATATTGAACCAACCTTACATCTCAAGAATAAATCCCATTTGATCATGGCATTTGACTTTTTAATGTATTGCTGAATTCAATTTGCTAATATTCTGTTGAGAATTTTTGTAACTAAGTTCATCAGGTATGTTGGCTTATAATTTTTTCGTAGGGTCTTTCTCTGGTTTTGTTATCGGAGTAATAGTGGACTCATAAAATTAGTTTAGGAGCCTTTCCAATACTTTCCAACCTATTTTGGAATAGTTTGAGAATTATAGGTATTAATTATTTGACTGGTAAAACTCACCTGTGAAACCATCTGGTTCAGGACCTTTGTTTTCTGGAAGTTTTTTATTACTAATTTAATTTCATCACATTGTTCTGTTCAGTTTCTGTTTTATTCTGATTCAGTTTTGAAAGATTGTCTGTTTCTAGAAATTTATCTATTCTCTCCAGTTTGTCCAAATTGTTGACATGTCATTGTTTATAGTAGTTTCTTATATTCCTTTGTATTTATGTGGTGTCAGTTGTCATTTCTCATTTTTTTTCTTTATATGTTCGAGCACTCTCTTTTATACTTGATGAGTCTACAGAAAGGTTTATAGATTTTTTTTAGAGAAACTGCTTTTGGTTTTATATTTCTTTAAATCATTTTTGTCTCTATTTTGCTTATGTCTACTCTGATATTGTTATTATTTTTTTCTATTTCTCACTTTGTGCTTTTTTTGTAGTTACTTTAGATGCAAAGTTAGATTGTTCATTTGAGATTTTTCTTATTTCTTGAATTTCTTGAAGAAATTCTATAAATTTCCCTTCTAGAACTATCTTGCCTATGTCCCATAGATTTTGCATCATTTTGTTTCATGTTCATTTATCTCAGTATCTTTTGATTTTCTCCTTGATCTCATTGCTAACCCATTCATTGTTTAGTATCATGTCATTTAGCCTTTACATGTTTGTGTGATTTTCAATCTTCTTGTAATTATTTCTAGTTTCATACCATTGTGATCTGATAAAATATTTGATGTGATTTCAATCTTCTCAAATTCAAGACCTGTTTTATAACCAACACATGGTCTATCCTTGAAAATGTTTCATGTGCTTTTTAAAAGAATAGATATACTGATCCTTTGGGTGAAATGTTGTAGAAAGATTTATTAAGGTAATGAAACCTAAGGCCACTGTTTCCCTGTTGATTTTGTCTTGATGATCTAGTTGTTAATGTCAATGCCCCCTATTTATTATATATTTCTCTACTTATGTCTGCTTTACATATTTAGGCATTTGTATATTGGATAAGGAGATACTGTAAACAGTTATATCCTCTTGTTGGATTGATAAATTTATTATTATGAAATATCCTTTTTATGTCTTTTGTTAAATCATTTGTTCTAATGCATATTTTGCCTGATAGAAATATTGTTACCCCAACTTTATTTTATTTTATTTTATTTTATTTTATTTTATTTTATTTTATCTTATTTTAGTTTATTTGTCTTTATCAACCTATAAACCTATAGACAATTAGTTGCTCATATTTACATAGTACAATTCAATGAGTTTTTTAAAAATTATAATTGGCATACAATAATGTTTTTGTTTTAGTCATACAGCATAGTGATTAGAGATCTATGTAACTCACAAAGTGATCACCCCACTCAATCTAATACCCTCTTTTCCCTTATGTGTTTATTACATTATTAACTATTTTCCTTACGCTATACCTTATATCTCCATGTCTATTTTGTAACTCTACATTTGTACTTTTTAATCCCTTTGCCCCTTTTCACTATCTCCATCATCACACCCTCCCATTTAGTAGTCCTCAAAATAATCTCTGTATCTATGAGTTTATTTCCATTTTTGTTGTTGTTTACTTTGTTCTTTAGATACATGAAATCATGTGATATTTGTCTTTCTCTATCTGACTTATTTCATTCAGCACAATACCTTCTAGGTCCATCAAGGCAATATCTTTTTTCATTCCCTTCCTTATAGTCTGTGTGTGTCTTTTAATCTGAAGTGAGTTTTTTACAGGCAGCACATGTAAGAGTCTAGTTTGTTTACCCATTCAGCCACTGTATATTTTGGTTGGAGCACTTAAGTCTTTTCCATTTGAGGTACTTGTTGATAGGAATAAAGTAATAACCATTCTTTATTCCTATTTTTGATACTTAGATACTTTATTTCTTCTTAAAGATGTCTCTCTGATATTTTCTGTAATGTTGGCTTGAAGTTGATAAATGCCTTTAGCTTATTTTTGTCTGGGAAGCTCTTTATCTGTCCTTCAACTCTAAATGATAGCTTTGCTGGATAAAATATTCTGGTTATAGATCCTGGGTTTTCATCACGTCAAATATTTTGTGCCAATCCTTCTTTCTTACATGGTCTCTTTTGAAAAATTAGCTGTCAGTCTTATGGGTGCTCCCTTGTAGGTAACTAACTGCTTTTCTCTTGCTGCTTTTAAGATTATCTCTTTGTATTTAACCTTTGGCATTTTAATTATGATGTGTATTGGTGTGGTCTTCTTTGGGCTCATCTTTCTCGGGACTCTGAACTTTCTGGGGTTGTATGTATCATTGAGCATCTTTATAACCAGTGTTTTGAACTCTGCATCTATTAGATTGCTTGACTCCATTTTCCCTTGATCTCTATTCCATTCTCTCTGTTTTTGTTGTTGTTGTTGTTGTTGTTGTTGTTGTCATTTTTTTGCCTTCCCATTTTGGCTCCCTTTCTGTGTCTATTTCTATGTACTAAGCAAAGCTTCTAAGTCTCCTGGTCTTTTTAGTATGGCTTTGTGTAGTAGGTGTCCAGTGGCACAGTTCCATGAGGTGTTCGGCAGCAGGCCCAGTTTAGCCCTAGCTTGTGCCCTTCTGGGGCCACCTGTTAAGATTCATCAATTAATCTGCAGATGGTATGCTTATAGTTGCCACCAGTGTGAATCTAGATGCTGCTTAGCAAGGGGCACCTGACTAAGCAAGGACACACCTGAATGTGCCTTTAGTGGGGTGATGAGTTGGAGGAAGCAGAATTTTAGGGAATCTTCTGGCTGGAACGAGCAACCTCTGTTATCCAGTTTGATGGTGTCTCAACTATGTTGGCACTGAGTCAGCACACTGGAAGTGGGGAAGTCTCAACAGAACAACAATAGATACCCCTGGTACTCCTGGTCAGAGCGAGTCTTGCCTCTGGCCCTCACTCTGAAAACTCAGTGTCCACTCTGTGAGTCCCTGCTATTCCCTGCACAGCGGACTCCAGCACTAATGTTCAGAGTGAGCAGGTCCATCACCACAAAAATCAGCTTGCGGACATGACCCCTTCAAGAGGCACCTGCAGATGCTGGCTACTCTGGTTTCTGTCTCACTCAGCAGCTCCTGACTGCTCAGGACCAACAGTCTCACATCTTCACCCCATCTTACCTCCTCCCATTGCAGGGTGATTTCTTATTTCTCTCCCTAGTTGTAGAGCTTGTTCATCTAGATCCCAGGCAACTTTCCTTGCTGTTTGCTCCCTGTTTCTGTCACTCTTTGATTTGCTCACAAGAGGGATTAACAGAACCTCTATCATCTACACTATATTTTTCTCCTCCCTCCCCTGCCCCAGCTTTATTTTAAATTTTTATATTTAAAATATAAAAATTTATATATACATTTTATTTTAAATTTTTATATTTAAAATATAAAAATTTATATATACATTTTATTTTAAATTTTTATATTTAAAATATAAAAATTTATATTTACATTTTATTTTAAATTTTTATATTTAAAATATAAAAATTTATATTTATATTTATTTAAAATTTTAAAATTTTAAAATTGTATTTTAAATTTTAAATTTTTAAATAAATATAAATTTTATTTATATTTATTTATTTGTTTGCTTATTTGTTTATTTATGCTGTTACAATTGGGTGTTTTCTGCTGCCTTGTCCTTCAATTCACTGATTTGATCCTCTCCTTCATCCAATCTGTTCTTGATTTCCTATTATATTCTTCATGTTAGTTTTTATTCTTCAGTTTTGATCAATTCTTTTCAAATGTTTTTAAAATCCATTTTTTATGTTTTCTATCGCTTTGTTGAAGTTCTCAGAGTTCATCTATTCTTCTCCCAAGTTCACTGAGCATCTTTAAAATCTATGTTTTGAACTCTGTATCTGTTAGATTGTCTGTTACCATTTTAGTTAGTTCTTTTTCTGAAGTTTTGTCTTATTCTTTCATTTTGGACTTATTTCTTTGCCTCCTCATTTGCCTTTGTGAGTCTGTGAGTGAGTTTGTGTGCCAGCTCTTTAAGAGCAGTGCTTCCATCTCTTGCAACCCTTTGTCTCTCTCAGAAGCAATTCTCACTGTTTTTCATAACCAGATGATATGGGGACTTCTCTTCCTGGCACTGATGCCCTGGGTCGAAGAATCTTGTGTGGACCTGAGACCTCTCACTCATTGGGGAACTTCCACAGCCATGATATTCCTACTGTTTCTTAATCACCACACATTGGTGTGGACATACACTTAGATAAATGTAATTTATGTTCTGAGTTTCTCTCCTTTATAAAACAGTTGTAGCCTTGATCCAACTGAGTATATATTTTATTTTTAAATGAAAACTACTGAGAAGGAAACAGGTAAATGAGAAAGGATGGAACCCCTTTGTCAAGGGAAGAGTAACCATAGGGCTTTGAATGACTTCTTTTTGAAGAGGCTGAAATGGGAAACAATTTCAGAGCTGTCTTTGGATATGCCTGCTTTATTGTATGGCCTACTTCATTCTCAACTCACCCTCCATGAGAGCGACCAAAACTAGTACAGAAAGTGGGATTAGAATAGTGACACAATATTTTTTAGATTTACTTATTTTATTGCTCTGCAACATGGGTGTCCTGGGTCCCTTTTAGGTAACTGGATTGCTGTCCAGGGTCTTCTTCCCTAATATACACTGGTCCTGAATGGGCATCAGTAGAATTAAGAAGTAAGTTAAATCTAAAGAAAATGAGTACCCATGGTGGTTGACTAGTATATGGCAGACAAAAGTTTAGGGTGGCAGGGCTCCCTATGGTCATCAGGATAAAGCAGGGTTCTGTCCTCAGTCCCTGAAAGGGGATGGATAGGAAAGCCTTTACACTTTGCAAAGCAAGCCTTTGGTCATAGTGTTTGCTTAGTTAATGTCTCCTATCTCCTCAAAATTGTTCCAAAGAAAGCAAAGAGTGGATCTACAGGGGATATTGGGAGAACTGCCAGGATGATGAGAAAATGTCAAAACACAAAAGGAAACACTAACACCTCTTGAGGATGATAGATTAAAAACATGTCAGTAAGTTTGAAGCCATCTATAAATGGAAATATATACTCAAGATGAGGGCTTAATTATGAGACAGAATAACTTAAGCCAAAGTGCTAACAGTCATCTATTTACTTGTCTATAGGAAGAATACCTGAGATCCAAGAATTAAAAACAACTGAAATCTATTAAATATCAAATTGAATAAAATTGCTATATAAAGTCAGAATTTTTTTTCACATGGCACAATTGTACATGCAGAAATATATCACATTTCAAAGTTTTAAAAATACACTTTTAGTGTGGAATAATTGTGAAATACAGGGGTTCAGTTTCCATTTACCTTCTTGGCTTTTTATAAGTTTAAGGCATTAAATCATCTCTCAAGTATTTCTTGCAATTCATCTTTTTCTTTTCAAACCCTCACCCTCAGGACTCTGAAGTCTAGGACTCAGCCTTCAATCCTCTGAACCCCTGTGCTCTGTGAGATGCATGAACTAAGTCAACTTCTCTAGAGAAAGGTTTTGACCAACTTTGTCTTTCTTCCTAGGGTTTTAGATCTCTGTCTTTCTTCCTATCCCTTGTTATTTTTTAAGAAATTAATTTTATTTCTTATTTGATGTGATAATGCATTTCCTACTACAAAAATTATAAATGAACAACTATGTGAAAGGTATGTATTTGGTGCACCTTTTCCCAACCATGCTGTTTCTTGGCTCCATAGGGCACCCAGCTTCTTGAGTACTTTTTCACAGGTATTCCAGTCACATATAAACAATGTTTTCTTATTCTCTTATATTTAAATTTTCTTCTTTATTGTTGTTTATGGATATCAGAAAGTTCTTGCAAACATGAGGCATCAGGTGCCAGTATGACTGCTCATATTAGGAACACAACTTTTGGTCTTGGCCATATACCATCAGCCTTGTGAACCTCATGAATAAAACAGATTGGTGCATTGACTTTCTTCATGGCACATTTTCGGTCAGCGGGTTGGCCAAAGATAGAGAACCCTGTACATTCTTCAACCACGAATAGTAGAACTATCTCATTCTGGATTGATTGTTCTCATTCCTGGTACACAGCACTCATTTTAGATCCTCCTCCTCAGATTTCTGTCACCACATTCCAACATTAGATCTCCAATTTTTTGAGCCTCATTAATTTATTTTTCTTTATTTAGTGGCCTTATTTGGTGGAGAACATCTTCATTACTTTTTTAACAAAGGGTCTGAAAAATTGTCTTTCTTGAGTTTCTCTTACTCAGTTGATAGTTTGGGTGATGGAAATAGAATTTGGGGTTGAAATTCGATTTTCCTCAAAATTTTAAAAACACTGTTTCATTGTGTCTACTATACAAAAATGCTATTGGGAAAAAAAAAAGCTGAATTCTAATTCCTACTCCTTTTTTGTGACCTCTTAATGATATTGCTGCTATTGTTTCAATTTTCTTTCTGGAAGGTTTTGGGATCTTATTTTCTCTTCATTATTTTGAAATTTTAAAATGATTTGGCTAGATGTAGATCTTTTTTTACTAATTGTTTTGGGCCTAGTGTCTCCTTCAATCTAGAAACTCAGGTACTTCAGTTTTACAGAATTATTAAAATTAATTTATTAATGTTTTCTCCTCTTAATTCTGTCACTCCACTTTTTGTAAATTGTGTTATATGAAAGATGAATCTATAATTGTCTTAACTTTTCTTTCTTGTTTTACATCTCTGTCATTTTGCTCTACTTTGGTATATTTTGTGCTACATGACTTTATTTTTTTTAGGTTTCTAATACTTTTTAAATTTTATTATACTTTAAATATTTTATTTAAAATATTTTTAAAATGTGGTAAAAATACATATAATATAAATTTTGCCATAGTAATTGTTTTAAGTCTATCATTTATTGATATTAAACATATTCATATTGCTTTGCAACTATCCACCATCCATCTCTAGAATTCTGTTTATCTTTCAAAACTGAAACTCTCATTGACCACTACTCATTGACCACTACTCTCCAAACTCCCCTAGCTCCTTGGGACCAGCATTCTACCTTCTGGCCCTATAATTTTGACTAATCTGGGTACATGATATTAGTAGAATCATATAATATCTGTCTTTATTGACTGGCATATTTTACTGCCAAATGTTCTCAAGGTTTATCTGTGTTGTAGCATGTGTCAGAATTTCCTTCCTCTAAGGCTGAAAAATATTATATTTTATACATGTAAACATTTGTTTATCCATCATCTGTCAATGAATACTTAGGTTGCTTCCATATTTTGGCTATTGTAAATAATATTATGAACTTGGGTGTACAAATATCTCTTCAACACCCTGCCTTCAATTCTTTTGGATATATATCCAAAAGTAGACTTGTTGTATTACATGATAATTCTATTTTTAAGTTTTTGAGGAACTGACATACTGTTTTCTATGGTGGTGAACTGTTTGCACAAGAGTGCACTAGGATTCTAACTTCTTCATATCTTTATAACTCTTGTTGTTTTCTGATTTTTGAATAGTAGCCATTCTAGTTTCTTAATTGTCAAGTTAGTTTATTGATTTGATACTTTTTTTAATGTAGAATTTATAGTTCTAAATTTACCCCTTCAGCACTTTTTTATGGCATTCTATAAGTATTGATACGTTCTATTTTTATTTTCATTCATTTCTAAGTATTTTGAAATTTCCCTGGTGATTTTTCTTTGATCTATTGATTAAAAGTGTATTGTTTAATTTCCACAAATCTGTGATATTTTTGGATTTCTTTCCATTATTAAGTTCTAACTTCATCTCATTGTGGCCCCAAAAAAGACAACTTTGTATGATATCTATCTTTTAAAATCTATTGAGAATTTGTATCCTAAAGTATGGTCTCTCCTGAATAATGTCCCATCTCTACTTGAGAAGAATATATTTTGTTGTTGAGTAGAGTTTTCTGTATTTACATGTTAGATGTAGTTGGTGAAGTAAGTGGTTTGTTGTATTTTTAAAGTTCTCTATTTCCTTACTTAATCTTCTGTAGTCATTCTATCTATCACTGGAAGGTGAGTACTGAAAAAATATCTTTTTTATTTTTTTGTTTCTTGCTTTTCCACAAAAGGCAGCTTAAATGTGTCACACTCCCAGAGAGAGAAGAGAAATGGTACTAAAGAAACTTGGTCTGTTAAGGGATGTTAGATTATCTACTCCAAAGCCTTCAATTTACAGACAATAAAAACAAGACTTGACAAGTTTCAGTCACAAAGAACATCCAGTCACACAGGTCTTTCAGTTGCACATATTATTTCAATTTTGCAAGTAATTTTAGTTGCACAGGTAAAACTACCAGCCATCAGTGTCCAGCTTGCCCCAGTGAAACAGTTGCTTTGATGGCTAACCAGAAACTATGGTCTTACCTCTACCAGTTCTATTTCTCTTTGTGTATCCATCACATTACACTTAGTGCAAGTCTTCAAGCACTTTAATATTTTTCTAGTGTTTCATACTATTTCTCAAATGTTTTTAGTTTGGCCAAACCCCAAATGTATTTTTGCCAAACTTCCCCCTCTTCAATCTGTCTACAGTAAAAAAAAAAAAAAAAAAACTTGAGCCATCTGTTTCTATTTCATTGTTTTCACCATTTAAAATTTTCTTTGGTAGAAACGAAGTGCAAGAAGCCTT
Organism: Macroglossus sobrinus; assembly: GCA_004027375.1. Classification (NCBI taxonomy): domain Eukaryota; kingdom Metazoa; phylum Chordata; class Mammalia; order Chiroptera; family Pteropodidae; genus Macroglossus; species Macroglossus sobrinus. The sequence continues at coordinate 10,261 of PVKZ01002391.1, forward strand.
TAATTCTGTGCTTAAGCTTTCCATGCCCTTCTCTGAAGCACTTCATAATTAAAAAGTTCTGCAAAATTAAGTTCTTTTTGAACACCTCATTTTGACTGAATGTATTCCTCATTTCTATTCATATGACACACTTGTTCAGCAGTGAAATGTTTATTGGTAGGTGAATCCAGAATGAATGAGTCACTGACTCAGATTACCACTTGTCTTTCCATGTTTAACCTACTTTTTCTTAGTTTAGGGGTTTATTTCAGAATAGCAGGCAACATTTCTATATGCTTTTGAGTGTTCAAATAAATGCTGTAAAAATAGAGGCCATTTGTATTTATATTAAAAATAAAAATCAGAAAAATATTGTGATAATGCAATTCTCATTTTAAGCAAATAAGCACATATGTATAATGAGAAGTACTTTGGTTCATACTAAGTTAATAGTGTTTATTGTGTATAGAAGAAATTTTGGATCGAACTATGTATACTTTTTTATCCTGATGTTTTTCATTCAACATTGCGTCATGAGCATTTTTATTAAAACTAATCTTAAAGAACATGATTTTGTAACTCTCTATTATTTCATTTCACAATTATAATTTAAATTATTTTTAATGTTTATCTTATAAACCATGCTCAGGAGGCATCATTGTATATAAGTCCTTAACTGTATGTCCAATGATTTCCATAGGATACATTCTTAGAGCTGAGATTTTCTAGGATAAAGAGTATAAATCTTGCCAAACTGCTCCTCATAAAGTTTACTACCTGTATTAAAGGTTTTACAATATGAAGCTTATAATTTATTACCAATTTCTTTAGAAGTTAGACATTTACGTGCTTATAAAATTTTCCTACTACAAACAAGAATTAATTTTAAATCACATCTATTTGAATCATTATAGAGCATAAAATGTCTCTTTTTCTCACTAGTATATTTAAGAAAAAAATAAAGGAGAAATAATAATTTGCATTTAAAAAGATAACTGGTGATGCTCAATGAGAAAATCAACCCAAAAGAATTAAATTATGTGCAGAAAAAAATTTTTTAAATGTGTTCACCTAATAGTAATATATTTAAAGGTGGAATTAATAATATATTTTAAGAAGGAGTTAGAAACAAGATGCTGGAAATCATGGGCATATAATTCAGAGGGCTTGTAAGAGTGAAAAATTTTATAAGAACTTTGAGGCACATGACACAGAAAAACAGAAACAATACATAACTGATATAGTAAAATGGAATTTAAAACATAACAATGTAATAATTGTTTATAAAACGTATATTTGACAAAAATATAAATAAAAATAATTATGGAAAATGACAAAGTAATGAAAGACCATGGAACAGACCTTAACAAAGGCAGAATATAAACTATCATGTATGGATAATTTTGAATGTACAAATTTAGACCTTGATGACAGATATTCTGAAATCTAAAGAGTAACCAGAGAGCCAAATATTTTAATGATAAAGAATCAGGACAAAAGCTCATACACAAGAGAAAAGCAGAGTAACTGTTTTTCTAAAAGTAAACTGACAAACACAAAGAGTAATATTGTGAATTATAGAAGAGCAAATCTGCCTGCACACTCCAGCTCAGTAATAGCAAAGGGAGAAGTAGACAAAATAGCCACTACCGAGATAATGTTAGATTGTAAATAAAAAGAGCAAGATCATGGCCTTAAATATTTCGCTTTTTAGCATATGACTTAACATATCTGACTCTCTTTTTTTTAAGTTTGTAATGTGGAATTAATAAAATCTACCCCAATTGTCACATAGGGTTTCTATGAGGATGAAAGCATTTTTTCAGCTGTGAAGTACCATATCCAATGTAAGTTGTTTCATGTCTCTCATCTGAGGACAAAGAGATCTTTGGGAGTTATCAACTCTAAGAGACTTTAGATGTGACCCAGAGGACATAATTAGCCTTCTCATTCTTTCATTTTGTTAACCCAGATGTAAAACTCAACATCCCTTTGAAATTCTCCAAACATCCCATTTTTACAAAAATGTCAGTGAACCATGTCAGCTTTATCAATGATCTTTGATGTGGAGATGGAGGTGAACCATCCACCCTACATCAAACAGTCTAACAAATCCCCAAGCAGCATTTCTGTCCCCAGGTTCTGTCCCAACGATCTCAGCTAGACTTCCTTTCCTCATTGCCCATACTCACTGGGTTTTCCCCTGGCTCTCTTTCCCTCCTTCTCTCCCTCTGTCATATAGAACAATTCAGCTTTCTCAGATATGCCCCAAGAATTGTAAACTAAATCTCTTCAAGATGCTCAGAACACTACATCTTTCCCATTAATGTGATATACGTTCTTTAGAAAGTGACTGAGATAATGGAACAAAATCTCATAATTAACTACAAGAAATATGGTGGACTAAGTAAAAGCGGATCTCCTCAGGTCTGCATTGAAATTGCAACCAAATTATAAAATAATCAATGTAGAGAATCATCTGAAGTCCAGCTGATCATAACACATAGGTCTGATAATATAAAGAAGGAGCCACATTGAAGCTGGTGGGAGGGGGCAAAGTCTCAAATCAGGCTGGATCCACACCTGCCTGATCTCCACCTGGTGGTGGAGGAAAACTAGGAGGGAGAGCAAGGTGCACAGGCCTCCCTGAAGTAGTGAGGGGTCTTGGCCTCATTCAGGGGTTTCCTAGCCCAGGGTCCCAGCCCAGGGAAGAGGAGTTCCCCAAAACTCTGACTGTAAAAATCTAAGGGGAGTCTGGCCATCCAAGTGAGACAGAAAGAGACTAAAATCCTAGATGCTACTTTTAAGGGCCAACACACAGATTCTGTCACCCACAGGCACACATCCAGGGCATGGCGGTGGGTCAATCTCACACCAGATTCATATGGGAAAAGATTGCATTACCTGGCACTAAAACCAGGGCTGAACAGGTAGCTGCCATTGTCCTTTAGTCAGGGTCCCCCTATGGGGCAATCTACAGACCACACCAGTTTGCATGTGCAGATCCCTTTCTTCGCACAACCAATTCTGAAGCTGTACTGGCCTAAGAGCAGCCCACCCTACTCAACCTGCAGATCCCCAAAGGTGATTCTTTGTGAGGCAGCTCTCATGCCCTGCCTGGTTTCAGGTCAAACATTCTCAGTAGCCATCCAGTACTGTGAGTGTGCATTTTTGGAACAGTTTCAGGCAGATCACTGCTGCCAACACAAATCTGGACAGCTCTCGGGGATTTTTGGGCAAGTTCCAGACAGCAGCTGGTTTTGCTGTGATCTATGACTTTTGTGGGAACATGCAAATAGTTGCCTAAGTTTCAGAGAGACTGAGTCTGTACTGAACTGATGGCCATTGTCTCCCTGAGACCTGGCCCAATTCAACAAAAAAATTGCCCCAGGCAGCTGTTAACAGACAACTGTCATTGTCCTGCCCCTCCACCAGGTCTTGCATTTCACAAGGGCAACCAACTTTGGCTAGCACACTGAGTGCTTAGCTGAGAAATCATTTGCAGGCAGACCTCTGCTGCCTACAAGAACTGCAATATTGTATGGAGAGATTGCAGGGTTATGTGGGATCGCCCACCTATGATAGCTGGTTTCACTGTGATCTGTGACTACAGCAGGATTGTGCAGGCACAGAAGTTGTAGCAAAAGTGAGTCTGTGTTCACCTGATAGCCCTTGTCTCCCTGAGATCCAACTTCATTCAATCCACAAAGTGCCTGTGGCCAGTTGACGGGCAGCTGCCCTTACTCTGCCAATAGCCCAGGTTGCACATTCTGCACAGTCAACAGTCCTCGGTCAGTGAAATGAGCAAATTTCAGGGAATACAACGATAGGAAGATCACTGATACCAGCATGAGATACAATATTACTTGGGCAAATCTCAGGGGTTTGTGGGCCCAACACAGATGGCAGTAGGTTTTGCAGTAATATGTAACTTCTGTGGGAGCCCACAGTCCCAAAGCTGGCAGCAAATCTGGTTCTGTATAGGCTTGATGGTCCTGTGCCTCAATGAGACTATGCCCCACCTAACCCTCAAATTACCTGTGGAAAGCTGCTCCCAGACAACCTAGTCCCATCCTATGCTTTTATTGGGTCACAAATTAAATAGCAAACAACAGCACTCAGTTTGGGTGACCCATGCAAAGCCAATGCATCTGGAAGAAGCTTTTGGTGGTGGGCCATATACTCACATCCACAGGCTTCAATAATTCTTAAATAGAACTCGGTTGTTTGCAGGCCCGAGGTGGGCAGAAACTGGCCTTGCTGTAATCTAAACTTGTACAGGGAGCTATAGAGACAGTGCTGGCATGTGAACTGACTGTAGTAGCAGGGGGAAATCTAACTCAATAGATCCAGGTGACTCCCAGAGTCCATATACTACCTAACACTCATAGCACTCAGAGGTTGTTTCAGTTCTAAAGACTTATGGGCAACTGACAGTTCTGGAGACTTATGGGCAACTGGCAGTGTCAGGCCTTGAGGAGCACTGGTCCTTCTACTAAATTGCCCTATGCCAGGTATGGGTGGGAACCAGACCATGGCCTTCAATGTTGTCTCTCCCACTTATCTATAGATCCAGCATAGGCAACGACCATCGGCAGATCTCTTTGTAGCTCCTACCAAGTAGCCCTGAGCAATCAAAGGCAGCAGCTGATCTTATCCTACTGGGGAGCCCCTCCCAAGGGGCCACAAAGTCAGTGCACACAGAGGCTGCCACTAAACCACAATAGAGCAACTCATGACTAGTTTCATAAGCGGTATACACTAAGGGTGGTCTCAACAAGTACACAAGCTTGCTAGGACATATTCCATTCAGTGGGATCAGCCCCCACATAGCAATTCATATCCTATGGGCTAGGCCAGCTCTCATAGTTAGTCATCCCAAGCATTAATCCCATTCCATGATTCTCTAACACCAATAAAGGCTTAGCTACAACAGAAGATCACACACAACCCACACAAAGATTACATCCAGAGTTCCCAGCATAGGGGATCAGGGAGAGTGTGCCACTGGGCCACATAAGACACCTTCCACATAAGGCCATCTGGCCAAGGCTGAGAGACAAAACAAATATTTCTAACACATAGAAATGAACACAGAGAGGCTAATAAAATGACAAAACAAAGAAACATGCCACAAATGAAACAGAAGGAGAAAACTCTAGAAAATAAACTAAATGAAAAGGAGGCAAGCAACCTAGTAGAGACAGAGTTCAAAATAATGGTTATAAAGATGCTCAATGAAATTAAGGGGGAATAAATGAGCTCAATGAGAACCTCAACAGAGAGATAGTAAGCATGAAAAAGGACATAGTAACCATGAAAAGAACCAGACAGAAATGAATAATATGATAACCGAAATGAAGAATACACCAGAAGTGTTGAATGAAGCAGAAGACTGAATCAGAGAATGGGAAGACAAGGTAGCAGAAAACACACATTCAGAATGGCAAAAGAAAAACAAATTTTAAAAAAATGAGGATAGTTTAAGAGACCTCTGGGACAACATGAAGCATAACATTATCCTCATCATAGAAGTACCCAAAAGAGAAGAGAGAAAGCAAGGGACTGAGAATCTATTTGAAGAAATAATTACAGAAAACTTTCCTAACCTGACAAAGAAATTAGACATACAAGTCAAGGAAGCATGAAGAGTCCCAAATAATAGGAATTAAAAAAGACCCACATCATAATTAAAATGCCAAAGGTCAAAGAAAAAGAGAGAATCTTAAGTGGCAAGAGAAAGGAAGCTAGTTACTTACAAGGGTACTCGCATAACACTAGCTCTGATTTCTCAACAGAGATTTTGTATGACAAAAGGAACTGGCAAGAAATATTCAGTTATGAAAAATGAGAGTCTACAACCACAAATACTCTACCCAGCAAGGCTTTTAATTAAAATGAAGGTGAGATAAAGGTGAGATGGCTTCTCAGACAGGTAAAAGCTTAAGGAATTCACCAACAAGCCAGTATTACAGGAAATGTTAAAGAGAATCTGTAAAAAAAAAAAAAAAAAAAAGAAGAAGAGGAAGAAGAAGAAGAAGAAGAAGAAGAAGAAGAAGAAGAAGAAGAAGAAGAAGAAGAAGAAGAAGAAGAAGAAGAAGAGGAGGAGGAGGAGGAGGAGGAGGAGGAGGAGAAGAAGAGGAAGAAGAAGTAGAAGGGAGAAAATATAAATAAAAAAATGGCAATAATTATGTACCTATCAAGATTCATTTTAAATGTAAATGGATTAAACTCTCTAATCAAAAGATATAAGGTAGCCAAATGGATAAGAAAACGAGATCTATGCATAGGCTATCTACAAGAGACCCACTTCAGATTAAATGACACTCACAGACTGAAAGTAAAGGGACAGGAAAAGATATTTTATGCAAATGGAAATTTAAAAAAAAGCCGGGGTAGCAATACTTATAACAGAAAAAATATACATTTAAACAAAGGGCTATAATAAGAGACAAAGAAGGGCATTAAGTAATGATAAAGGGATCGATATATCAAGATGACATAACCCTAATAAACAGATATGCACCCAACATAGGAGCAGCTACATACATAAAACAATTATTGACTGACATAAAAGGAGAGATCAACAGTAATACATTTATAGTAGGAGACTTTAACACCCCATTGACATCAATGGATAGATCTTCCAGATAAAAACTCAGCAAAGAAACAATGAGTCTAAAAGACACACTAGACCAGATAGATTTAAAGATATTTTTAGAACATTTCACCCTAAAGCAGCAAAATATACATTCTTCTCAAGTGCATATGTAACATTTTCCAGGATAAACCATTTTGGGACACAAAACAAGCATAAAAAATTTAAAAAGATTGAAATCATATCAACTGTCTTCTCTAATCACAGTGTTATGAAACTAGAAATTAACTTCAAGAAAAAAACTGAAAAATACACAAACACCTGGAGACTAAATAACATGCTACTAGATACCTAGAGAAAAATGAAAATAAAAACACAATGACTCCAAATCTATGGGACACATTGAAAGCAACCCTAAGAGGAAAATCCATAGCTCTATAGGCATACCACAAAAACAAAAACAAAACAATAAAAAACAAAACTCAAATGAACTATCTAACCTTACTCTTAAAAGAACTAGAAAAAGAAAGCTCAAATGAAAACTCAAATGAACTATCTAACTTTAGTATTAAAAGAACTAGAAAAAGAAAGCTCAAAGTGAGTAGAAAAAAGAAAATAATAAAGATCAGAGCAGAAATAAATAAAATAGAGTCTAGAGAAAAAATACAAAAGTTTAATGAAACCAAGAGCTGGTTCTTTGAAAGGATAAACAAAATTGTCAAACCTTTAACCAGACTCATAAAGGAAAAAAAGAGAGAGGACTCAAATAAATAAAATGAAAAACAAAAGAGGAGCAATAACTACAAACTTCACAGAAATACAAAAGATCATAAAAAAAATACTATGAGCAATTATACACCTACAAATTGGATAATCTGGAAGAAATGGTACATTCCTAGAAACATACAATCTCCCAAAACTGAGTCAAAAAGACACAAAAAAATCTGAACCAACCAATTACCACCAACAAAATTAAATCAGTAATCAAAAACCTCCCCCCAAAAATAAAAGTTCTGGACCAGATGGCTTCAAAGATAATTTTACCAAACATTCAAAGAATTAACACCTATGCTCCTTAAACTATTCCAAAAAATTCAAAAGAGGAAAGGCTTTCTAACTTCTTTTATTGAGGTCACCATTACCTTGATTCCAAAACCAGACAAAAACATTACAAAACAAACAAACAAACAAAAACTGTCAATTGATATCTCTTATGAATATGGATGCAAAATTCCTCAACAAAATATTAGCAAACCAAATTTAGCAATACATTAAAAATACTATACATCATGATCAAGTTGGATTTATTCCTTGAATGCAAGGGTGCTACAATATTAGAAAATCAATTAATGTGATACACCACATTAACAGATTGAAAGATAAAAATCATAAGATCATATCAATAAATGCAGAAAAGATGTTTGACAAAATCCAGCATCCATTTATAATAAGAACTCTCAGCAAAGTGGGAATAGAGAGAATATGCCTGAACATAATAAAGACTATATATGACATACCCACAGCTAACATCAAGGTAAAAGCATTTTCTTTAAGATTAGGAACAAGACAAGGATATCTACTTTCACCATTTCTGTTCAACATTGTATTGGAGGCCTTAGCCACAGCAATAAGACAAGAAAGAGAAATAAAATGTATCCAAATTGGAAAGAAAGAAGTAAAACTCTCATTATTTGTCAATGACATAATACTGTATATAGAATATCCTAGATATTCCACCAAAAAACTTTTATAACTGATGAATGAATTCAGAAAATTTATCAGGATACAAAATTAATATTCAGAATTCACTGGCATTTTTATACACCAATGATCAACTTTCACAAAGAGAAATTAAGAAGACAATCCCATTTACAATTGGGATATATATATATATATATATATATATATATATATATATATATATATATATCAAAAACAATATAATACCTGGAAATCAAATTAACCAAGTTGGTATAAGACCTGTTCTCAGAAAATTATGTCATTAAAAAAAGAAATTGAAGAAGTTACAAATAAATGGAAGCATATATGATGCTCATGGGTAGGAAGAATCATTAATATGGCCATACTACTCAGAGTAATCTATAGATTCAATGCAATCTCTATCAAAGTACTAATGACATTTTTAGGAGAGCTAGAACAAAGTATCCTAAAACATATATGGAACCATAAAAGATTCTGAATAGCCACGGCAATCTTGAGAAAGAAGAACAAAATTGGAGATATCACACTACCTGATATCAAACTATACTACAAGTCTATAGTACTCAAAACAGCATGGTACTGGCATAAAAACAGAAATGTTGATCAATAGAACAGAATAGAGAACCCAGAAATAAATCCACGCCTATACACTCACTTGACAAAGAGGCAAGAATATATAATGGAGTATAGACAGTGTCTTAAATAAATGATGTTGGAGAAATTGGACAGATACAAACAAAAAACTGAAACTGGACTACCTTTTTACACTATATACAAGAGTAAACTCAAAATAGATTAAAAACTTACATGTAAGATCTGAAACCATAAAACTTCTAGGAGAAAACATAAGCAGTAATCTCTCTGATGTTGCTACTAGTGATTTCTTTTTGGACACACCTCTTCAGGCAAGGGAAACAAAAGAAAAAGTGTTGGTGAGGATGTGGAGAAAAGGGCACCTTCATGCACTGTTGATAGGATTGCAAATTGGTATAGCCACTATAGAAAACAATATGGAGGTTCCTCAAAAAATTAAAAATGAAAATTCCTTTGACCCAGCAATTGCACTTCTGCATATTCATCCAAAGAAAACTAAAACAATAATTCGTAAAGATCTATGCACCCCTATGTTCACAGCAGCACAATTCACAATAGCCAAGATATGCAGGCAACCTAAATGCCCATCAATGAAAAATTGGATAAAAAAGTTATGGTTTCTATATGCAATGGACTATTATTACTCAGCCATTAATAAAATGGAATTCTACCATTTGCAACAACATGGTTGGACCTAAAGGTTATTATACTGAGTAGAATAAGTGAGACGGAGAAAAATAAATGCCATATGATTTCACTTATATGCAGAATCTAAGGACAAAAAACAAACTTATCAAAAAAAGATTCACAAATATAGAGGACTGTCTGGTGATGGCTTGAGAGAAGAGAGCCTGGAGGGTTTGGTGAAAGAGTTGAAGGGTTAAAGAAGTACAAATTAGTAGTTGATAGATGGTCATGGGATTGGGGAGCATGGCATAGGGAATGCAGTTAGCATTAATGTATTGGCTAGGTGTGAAGACAGAAGAAAGAGTAATCAGGGGGGTCATTTCATACACTATATAAATGTCTAACCAATATACTGTATACTTGAAACTACTAATATAAAATTTTTAAAAACTCAAAACTAATATAAAATAAATTTTAAAAAACTTTTACTTAGGAAAAACAATAGAAGAAATTTTACTACTTTACTGGAATGTTACTCAAGTAATTACTCAAGTAATTTCTTTATTAAAAAAAAACCTATTATTAATGACCAAAGAAGGAATTAAATGAATCAAGCAACTCAAGGGCATTGAAAGGAAGACCTTATACATGATCACAGAATGAGACTTGATTACTTGAAACAAAGATCACTGAATCTAAGAATCTCAAGGAATTTCTTCTATGAATGTGTATTCTGTGGAGAAGTAAGATGTACACAAGTGAAAATGAAATGAACAATAATTGTGTGAAATAATGAGATTTCTCAAGACGGAAATATAACAAATATCAAAAAGTGATGCCTAATTATCTGCCAAAAGATGATTTAATCAATAACAACCACAGTTAGAACAAAGAAGAGATTATTAAGGGCTGGGATCATCTGGGAATCTCCATGAAAAAGGTAGGCCTAAATAGTTCATGAGTAAGCAGTAGGTAAAAATCAGGAGAAGGCTTTCTGTTAGGAAGCATGCTATGAGAGAAATCAGAGCCACAGAGAAAGCCTAGGGTCAGAAAAATGTGAATAGAGCATTTTAGGTGCAGGCTTCACCTAAAAGACCCAGGACTAAAGTCCTACACTGGAGAATCTTGAATGTCGGGCTAAAGCTTATCCTGTAGGAAACTCAAAGTCCTTGCACAGTGGAATGACAGAATGAATATACCATGGAGGAAAGTTAGTCTAATCAAGGGGCACAGAATAAATTTGAGTGGGGACTTTTCAGAAGGCAGGGAGATGAGTTGAGAGGCAATTATAATGCTCCAAGAGTGAGGTGATAAGGACCTGAACCAAGTGAGTGATGGCAGATGAAGTAGAAAAAATAAAAGGAAAATACACAAGATTTGGTAACTGGTATGTGAAGTTGGGGAAGTAAAAAGTAAAGAAAGCGTCAAAGATCATCCTGGAATGAAAATGAAAAGTAACCATATTAGGATCAGAAATAGAGGTGTAGGAGAGGGATCGAATTGGTAAAGAAAGTTAATGAATGAGACACTGGCTTGTATGTAACAAATAGTATGAAAGTGAGAAAGAAAAGGCAGGAAAAAGATCATAAAATATGTAAAGGCCAAAGACCATGTCTTCCCAGACTCTTTAATTATTAAAGTAGATGATTTTATGAAACTGCTTTTTAAGAAATCATCATTGAATGTTTTACACTTGATATTCACTTTTTAAGCTAATTATGTTTATTAAACTGATCTATCTTTTTTATCTTTTATTTCAAGTTAATATTGTATAGAATGACACAGGATGCCCTTAAGGTTTTCTTTAATAGAGAAAAATAAGAAGAAGTATTCTTAGTGTTATAGCATAACACAAGTCATTAGTATTATAGCATAATTGACAAGGCCAGAAAAACACTCAAACTTGGTTCTCCAGATATCTTGATCAGCACAGGAGCAGGGTCTTCAAATATTTATATTGCTCTATCATGAGTTCTTGTTGGAATGAAAGTCCTGTACTTATTCAGTTCAAAGATTTGCTATCCTTAGCTAAACTGGAAAACTGATGAAAAAAAGAGCTACCAGCATACAAACAAGAGTAAATTATTTTTACAAATTATTGTGTGTGTGTTAATGATTTGATAGATTTTATAACTAATTACACACTGTTGTTGAGAAGATAATTTTATATTTTAAACCTCTACCAATTTACCAGGAACTAAGCAAACAAGCATATAGACATATATAATCACGTAGTTTTATATTACAATAGTATAGAATTAAGTTATATGAAGTATATATTATGAAACATTCTCAGAGTTTTGTACTACTTATTCTTTATAAACTGTAATTGTAAATTAATCTCCTCTTAGTTTATTAGTATTATAATTAATAAAAATTTATTAAGCCAAACTTGTCTAAGAGAGTCACTCCCTGCTTATAAAGAGAAGCCATTTGGAAGGTGACTTAAATGCTTTTGCCACTAAGGTACAATTTACAAGTGATACATTTTAGTAAGTGATGGTTACACTGATTTTTTTTAAATTTTATTTTATTAGTTTCAAGTATACAGTACATTGGTTAGACATTTATATAGTTTATAAAATGATCCCTCTAATTGCTCTTTCCCTCCTCTGTCTCTATATCAAGCCAATACATTAATGCTAACTGCATTTCCTATGTTGTGCTTCCTATCCTTGTGATTATTTTCCAACTATGAATTTGTACTTCTTGAGAGTCAAACTGGGTTAAAAAAATTACTCTGATTTTTTTTTCAGATGACTAGAAAACCAAACAGGGGCTTTCTACTTACCAGATTAGCACTGTTTGATAGAAATAGAAGGCAAAAATACAATCTATGTGTATAATTTTAAGTTTTCGAGTTACCACATTTTTAAAAAGGAAAAAAAGTAAAATAATTTTAATAATATTGTATTTAATCCAATATGTACAAATTACTATCATTTCATACTCAAAATCTTGTATATATTCTACATTTATAGCACATCTCAACTTGGATTAACCACATTAAGGTGCTCAATAGCCACAAGATAGATACTATACTGGACAAATTTGCTTTAGATCAATGAATTTGCTTTCAAAATTGACATAAAATACATCAACTGTTGCAATTGTTGTTTCGCCTTTAAAAAATTATGGTGGAAAAACAAATTCAAGGAGATTAATATGATTAAACATAGTTAAAATCTTTTATTTAATTACTACTTTAGAACATACAATACTTGGAAATAAAACATAGTATTAAAATTCTAATAATAGAAATAATTCATTGGAGGTAATATTTGTTGTGACCTGTCTTTCATACAAAAATAGATGGCCTATCCAGGGAAGCATCTGATCAGAATGATTTGCATGTATATTCTTTTAAAATTTCAATTTGATCAATTTTTAAGATAGCTACAATTTAGTGGGAAATAATTTCCAAAATTATAAATAGTAGATTCTTCTGATTCATTTTTTTAAGATACAGTCTTGAGAAAAGTTAGACATCATAGCATCTATACGGAAAAAATTATAACAATGATAAAACAAAATAATACATGAATAAAGCATAATCTTAGGAATAGTGTCCATGCAAGAAGGCCCTTAAATTGGAAGGATTTTATTTCCTAGCCTCCATCAAGTAGAACAGTAGTCAAATGGACAACACATCAGCCACTGGAGCAGAGAAGGGCAAATTTTACTCCATCTAGTTTATATTCTCTTTTCTTGAAGGGATGGTTTAGTGGGTTATAGACTATTTAGAGTACAAGATTCAGCCCCCATAAGGTTGACTCAGTTCTTACCCATCCCTCTCATTTGTTTTCTATAAAATTTTTTTCAGATGAAACTCAGAAAACTGGTCCAGAATCCATTGCACATTATTAAAGGTCTTATGTTGCTTGTAGTATGAACAAAGAGCGTTTTGGTCTCTCTGGATACTTGAATATATTTTAAATTCTTATATTTCTGGAGATAACCAGATTTAAAAGAAAAATCCAATCAATTATGTGACCACATTGACATTCCAAAGAGAAAGTAAGCAAAAAAAAATTATTGCTTTGGGCTACACACACACACACACACACACACACACACACACACACACACACACACACACAAAACCCAACCTTCAGTATTTCAAAGAACAAAATGATTCATTTGTAAGAGGTACTGTAATAGAGGGATAGCATAGCTTTGTAATCTAGACTTAGATTCAAATCCTCCCTCTGTTATTTACTAATTGCATAACCCTGCTTCAGTGTGACCTAATCTTCAGTTTTCCTATCATTAAACAGAAATAAAATTTATGTCATAGAATAATTAGAAAGATTAAATGAGGTGACATATGTAATAAAGCATCCAATATACCACTTAGTACATAGTAACAACCAATAAATGTCAGCAACTATTAATAATTAATTAATTAACTCTCTGAGGCTTAAAAAGTTATTTTATTTTTCATATTAAAGAGAAAAAAGTATACCGTAAGGCTATATACCAAAAGACAAAATTAAGTTAACCTTAAAAATTCAGTCAGAACAATTGTTTTTTATTATTTATAGCCAATTTATTGTTAGTATATATAAGTTTACCAAGTATTTACATGCTGTGCAGCATGATGCTGTTGCCACATTTAGTATCTTGGAATTTTAGATATTCTAATGTTAATGCCTGGAAAGATTGCATGAGGATATTTCCTGACACTTTAGGTATTTCAAAGTAGGTGCTTATTTTTACTGCTTGTTACATAAAAAGCAAATTCACATTTACTAAGAGAAGATTCACTGACAAATATCAGATCAATATTCCACTAGCCTGCATATTCTACACATTCTAATAGAAGATGGCAGGTTAAGGGATTATATTACCATGGCCTTGTCTTTTTTAGATCTGCTCACCTTCTATATAATTCCTCCATACCAAATAACCATAGAACCAAAAGTCATCAGTTTGTCTTATTTTAACAAAAGGTATTGTGGAGGTGATAGAACACCAGCCACTGTTCCATTTAATATAGGGAAGTGGTTAAGGGCTAGTGTGTAAGACTCTCCATGCCACATTCCATTCTTGGCTGAGCCACCAAATCATGTATGACTTTGGACAAATCACCTAATCTTCCTAAACCTAAGTTCTTAGAACTATGAAATGTGTACAATAAAAAACTAACCTATTATTATTGTAGAAAATTAGAAAATATTTATTAAATGCCTGACATACAGTAAATAAGTATTTTCTGTGAACTATTTTCTGAAGACTGATTCAACTTATTTTTTCCTAAAACTGAATGAATCTATATATTTTACCAAAGAGATAATAATGCCTGCCATTTTTGAGTTCCTATTATGTGAGTTCCTTAGAAAGGTTAGGAAACTAGTCTGAAGTGTCACATCTAGTTCACAGCACAGCAAAAATTCAAACTCAGGTGACAGAAGCTTTATATACATTTAATATCTTAACAAGGCCACTGGTGGGAATATTATTCTCTTGTAGCTGAAGAAGCTGAGGCTCAGTAAATACGAGTCAGTATGGCACAAATGAGCTGGCTATGAGAAATAATGAGTTTGGAATGAAAACAGATATTTAATTCGATCTATCATACCACTGATAACACAGAGTTAATCTGAGTCAGGGCTGAGAATTTAAGAAGACTATATACAATTTATTTTGAGATAAGATGACTCTACCATAAAAAAGTAAAATAAAATAATATTTTCATTTTTTCATATTTCATTTTATTCTTTGACTATATCTGCATGTGTTATATGTTTGTAACAATTATGTATGGTATTTTGTATTCTGGATACTTTTCCTTTATGCTCTTATATGCAGCTCCCCATAACTGTATGGTCTTCATATAAGAAAACTTTAATAGCTATGTAGTATTCTATCAAATTGATGCATTATAAATAATATTTCATTTACTTGGACTATTTCAAGTTTTTCTCTACCATATATAATGCTATAATAAACATCTTTACACACACCTTTTTTTTTTCTGTTGCATTATCTCATTTAGAATAAATTGACTAGATAACAAATCACTTTACATGAACAAGCCATAATTCTTAATTGCAATTAGCTTTTATTTTTATTATTTTCTGTTCATGAAATAATTACATGCACTTTATACAAACATCAGACTTTGCAGAACTACACAAGAGAGAAAAAGAAAAATCCCTATTATTTTAACTCCCAGAAGTCCGCAAAAATGTACATTTTCCAAATTACACTTTCTTCTCTATGGATATACTAATATATCATTATTAATTTATATGAAATTTTGATTAAGGTCTACTCACATATTAATTCTTTATTATATGTAATGGAGGCATAAGATATCTTTGTATATTAGGCCATAATTTATTCATACCCTTGTTAATGGAAAATTGTTTGTAATTCTCTGCCACTAGAAATAACACCATAGTAAATGTGTGTGTGTGCACATGCATTCATATATATAATCTCACTTCTGTGAATGTTTAAGTGGAATTCATCAATGATGCATTAAAGGATATGACATTTTAAATTTAATAGATGTTCTCAAATTGTATTCAAACACATATTGCTTAAGAAAAAGAATCCAGTTATAGAAGATCACATATTATATGATTTTAGTTCTATAAAATGTCAAGAATAGGCAAACTCATAGTGATAGAAAGTAGATTAATGGTTGCCTAGGGAGAATGGCTATTAATAAGTACAGTATTTCTTTTTGGGGAGATGGATGCACTATTCTGTGAATATATTAAAAACCGTAGAATTGCAAAACAAAAACCAAAATCCATATTGCTTTCCAAAAATAATTTTGAAAGCTACGTCAAACACTTCCTTCATCTTCCTATCACAGATGATTGTCTCTTCCACAATGTCTTTTCACAGCCCTCTCAGGGTGGCTTTTATTTTTATAAACCTAGTACCAATGAGACTGAAGATATATGTCTTTTTTGCTTCTCACTTCCATTTATATTCCTTTCTCCCTCTTTTCTAAAAACAAAACAGCAAACTGATAAAAATAACTTTGAATCTCACATCATATACTATGGTATCAGGTCACATACCCATCATTTCCTGAAGATTGTGGCTCTTGTATCATTGTCACTTTCATCATTACTACTGTCCTGAATCTTTATGATATCAACATCCACATAGAAGATCCTTCTAGTGCCTTGACTTCTCAATTCCTTGGTCTTCTTTTATCCAATGATCATGCCCTTGACCTAATCTCCTAATTTTGCCCTAGACCTTGTCATATCAATAGTTGTAGCCCTTCCATAATCTCAAATTTGCACATGACACTCTGTAACCAGGACTACCTTTCCAACTTCCTCCAGAACCATGATTCCACCTCTTTTCTAACTGCACAGGAACAAAAAAGAGCCTCTCTCCTTTCTCTGCCCTTCATCAATGTTCTGCCTTTGATTTTCTTCTTTCCCAGTTTAAATGCCATGGATCCATAATTATAAACATTATATACCATTGTCTTAACTTTCAAGTTCTTTCTGTCTCTTTTTACCCTCTCCTGGAAAAACCACAATTCTGCTTAAATGCAGTTCACTATCTGCTTTATAGCTGCACCTTCTCCCTTCCTGGGGCTGAGATAATGTCTTTGTTTCCTATTTCGCTGAAAAAATAGAAAAGCTCAGAAGAGAAAATTTTCAAGTTTTTACCATCTCATCTACACACCAACCAGCATTTGTGCCTGCAGTACACTCTGTTTCACAGGGCCAAATGCTCCACTATGTCTCATCCCAGGATTTCTCCTCTACTTAAAGATGTTGTTTCAGTAAATATCCTCTTTTCTCCCTGTATCAATAGTTTCAATATCTCTACTGGATCATTTCCTTCAATATACAAATATGAAAATACTTCTATTAGAAATTTTTTTCCCTCAGTTTTCTCTCTAGCTAACAACTTTTTACTCTTCTCCTTTGGAGCAAAATGTCTCCACAGTTTTTTATACTCAGTCTCAAATTCTTCTCTTCCCATTATCCTTTAACTCATATCCATCAAGCTTTGCCTTCACTGAAACTGACTGTCAAGGTCCTCACCATGCCAACCTGATGCTCAGTTCATATCTTCATGTTACTCGCCTAATTAGTAGTATTAAACCACAGTTGGCCATTCCTTCCTTTCTGATACATCTGATACACTTTCTTCATGTGGTTTCTAGGATATTACATTTTCCTGGTGTCTTCCTTTCCCTTGCTATTCTTTCCAAGTCTTCTTTACTGGATCTTTACCTTCTCATTACTGCAATGTTGGAGATCCCAGAGATTCATTCTTTGAATGTCTTCAGTTCTCACTCTACACTCATTCACTTGGTACTTCCATCTAATCTCACAGATTTTAGAAGAAGCTATATGAGACTCATAGATACAGAAAACTAACTGAAGGTTGCCAGATGAAAGGGGGCTGGTGAGCTGAATGAAAAAGGTGAAGGATTAAGAAGTACAAATTGGCAGTTTTAAAATAATGGGGATGCAAAGTACAACATAAGGAATAGAGTCAATAGTATTATAATTATTCATGATGTTAGATGGGTATATAATTGCGGAGGTCACATCGTAAATTATATAAATGTCTAACCACTATGCTGTATACCTGAAATTAATATAAAATAATATTGAATGTCAACTCTACTTTAAAAATAAAAATAATTTTATAAAAGAACAAGCTGTATGCTTGTGTCTTCCAAATGTCTATCTGATTCTCTACCTCTAAAGGACCCTTTCTCATCATCTTCATCCACCCTGGGTTCCATTCTGCTTCTACCTTACACCTGGAACATTTCCAGCTTAGAGTCTTTGCACATGCTGGCCACACTTCCCCAGATATCCATATGGCCCTTTTCTTCCTTTTTGTGGAAATCTCACCTTCCCAATGAGTTCTTCTTGAATATTCTATTTAGAATTATAATCTCATCTCATTTTAGCACGTCCTTTTCCTCCTGCTTACCTTAATTTTTCCATATCCTTTATAGCACAAATTTATATTATTTAGTCCAGTTATATTCTATCCCTCACCTGACTTAACTGTAATGGAGACTAATCAAGAACTAATTGATTTATATTCAGTGCCTTGAATACTTTCTTACTTACAGTCTTTGTGAACAGATGCTAAAAGCAATATATAAATGTACCAATTTTAGTGCAACATTAGCAGATCAGAGTGATTTCATTTAAACAAAAAACTATTTATTTAGTAAGTTTTAGAAGAATTACCAATTTCCTAATTTGTGTTTCTTTAAAAATTATCAGTTACTTAATATAACTGCTATTTGTTTACTGTGCCCATTTAGAGTCCAGATTTTGGAAAGCAATAATCTTGTTTTTTATTTGTTTGGCCATGATTTTATACAGCAATCTAAAGCAGTAAGTGTGCTGTTAGGAGTCTGGAGATACTGAAATTTAAAAAAAAAAACTCTACACACATACAGCATTCTATAATAGCCTAGAGCCAACATGAATTTTTGTTCAATCTTGAAATAAAGTATGAATTTTGGTCCTCAGACTAAAAGGAAACTTGAACTTGTTTTCAAAAATAAAATGCAAAAAATTAACATTATTTAAAAATTCAAGGATTCAGTCATGGTGGGAAGATCTGCACTGTTCATATAAGTTTACGACTCACCACATCTGACTATAAAGCATATGCATGTGGCTGGCATCATTGGGATCTCTAGCACATGTAAAATATATATCAAATTTTGAAGACAGTATGAATTACTAAATTTATTTTTAAAATTTTAGTGATTTCTGCTTATAACTTAATATTTTATGATTATAATATTTATATTATATTAAATAATACATTTATTTAAATCATAATGATTTTTATATTTTATATATATATCTACATATATTTATATATGTCTACATATATGTATATATGTAGACATATATAAATACTATATATAATATCTTTGTGTATATATATAGAGATAGATAGATAGCAAAATAATAATAATGTTAAATCTAGACAGAAGTTAAATTGGTTTTTATTGATCCATTCTTTTAATAGTCATTCTATATGTTAGAATTTTTTCTTTAAAAATTTGGAGAAAAGTTTATGGCCTCCTGAAGAACTTCTGATTAAAACCAAATGACAAAATTGTACTGTAGTGACAACCACTAGTGAAAGAGCCTTATAAGAGTTAGATCATAGATATTTTAAAATAATATATAAATTTTATGCAAGTTTACAAACTAATTTGTCTCTAAATATACCAAAACTTCCTTAAAGTCCTTGAGGCTCTTTTATTTTGCATTGAAGAAGTAAACCATTAAATTAGACTCTAAACAATATATAATGAAATATTACACAGCAAAAAAAAAGAGTGAAATCTTGTCATTTGTGACCCAAAGAGTATTATGTTAAGTGAAATAAGTCATATAGAGAAAGACAAATACCACGTGGTTTTACTTATATGTGGAATTTAAACAAATAAACAAAATAAAACAAAATCAGACTCATAGAGACCAAAGAAATGGTTGCCACAGGGGAGGATTGTGGGGGGATAGATGAAAGGTAAAGAGGAATACAATCAATAATATTGTGATAAGTTTGCATGGTGACAAATGATTACTAGAATTAGTGAAGTGATCACATTGTAAGGTATAAAAATGTTGAATCACTATTTTATTCATCTGAAACTAATATAACCAATACAATATTATATACAAACTATATTTAAATAAAAAAATAAGAAAATAAAAATAAATTTAAAAATAAACTAAAGACAATATTTTACCAGTTAGAAATTGACATCTGTCCCTTAGAAAGTAGATAAATGAGTTTTCACTTTATGGATGATAACTTTAGTTTATACTTTAAGCATCATATACACATCTTTTGAACCACACCCATAAGCCCTACTCCTGGTAATCTTTCTCAGTTTTATTGACAATTTCAATTTTCACATTTATACCTACTTCCAGAAAGCTAAAGGGATGAGAGAGTCTTAAACAGCCTGAGAGCTTTTTTTTTTTTTTTTTGAGAATTATTAGGATGACATGCAAAACAAGATTGCAGTGGTAGAGAAGACTACTGACATTGTGTTTGACAGGATCAGGGATTGAGTAACATTAGTTGTGAAAGAGAAGTCATTATTTGCTCAGATATTTATTTGGAAGCAAAGGTATGACTACAATGTTACTTTAGTCAGACAGATTTTTAACGCCATTGCACAATGTAAAATGGCAAAAGAGAACATTATTTTTGTGTATAAGGTTTATTTAAACTTCTTTAAGTACAAGTAGATATTTGTTGTTCATTTATAAGAAAATTGTAACCCAAAGAATGTCTTTGTGATGTTATAGTCATCAATTTAATTTCCAGATAATTCTAGCTCTTGGAGCTCCATGAGATCATATTGGAAGTCAAACCAAAAGGAAAGACATAAGATCTGGTGCTTAAAAGAAAGTTTGATATAAACTTTCAGATTGAAAGGTATCAAATATGTAAACTATATATGTAATATACAATGTCAACATTTTACTAAGGATACCTTAGCATTGCTTTCTATCCAGAAGTACCTCATGACTCTGTGATGCTTTTTCTTTTCCCCCCAATAGAACAGTGGACAAATGTCAGTTCCTTTTGCCCATCAAGCTTGCTCCAGAGCAGAACTGTGTTTTTAAATCCCCAGCTCTTGCCTCATTATAGGTGTTCAGCCAATGCTTGGAGAAGTGGATCTCAAGCTTTTCAGACTGAAATTTACAGTTACAAATACATTTTGAGTTCAAGCCAGTAGATACATACAGATGTCTCTCTATAAATTGGATCAAAAGTTTTATGAAAAATTATTTAATCTTACTATGTACAATATATAAATATTTTCTAATGTACACTATTTTATTTCTTTTAAATATTGGTCCAGAGTACTAAATTGATTTCAAACTTATTAATGAACTCTGATTTTAAAGTATAGAAGTCACTCACCTGATAATTGGCTTATTTAAGATTGTTCAACAGAAAAATAGTCTTTCACCAAAGGCATCTATAAGTTTTCTTGAGATTTTTTATATTTATGGCTACTAGGTAAAAATTATTACTATGGATGTTCTATCAACTTCCTATCACTTATTGTCCAACTAAGAAGATTTGGGAGTATCAGTTCCTTCATTGTTTCTTCTACTCTGTCCTATACAGTTACTTAAATTTAGCTCCTGGTACTTTCTTGGTGCAGGTCCCCTATGCTGTCATTCTTTGGATAAATCCTGAAAAAGAAAGTGGACAGAAACATTAGCCCCACCATTCAGTGGAGTTGGGAACTGAGTAATCTAACTTAGACCTAGGATTAGGAGGCCCAAT
Organism: Macroglossus sobrinus; assembly: GCA_004027375.1. Lineage (NCBI taxonomy): Eukaryota > Metazoa > Chordata > Mammalia > Chiroptera > Pteropodidae > Macroglossus > Macroglossus sobrinus. The sequence continues at coordinate 32,075 of PVKZ01002391.1, forward strand.
GCTCATGCTTTCCATGTCCTCAGCATTCAAGAAGCCCATGAGTTGCAAATGTCCACAGAGTCTACTTCAGTATATTCCTTGATCCTCTGGTATTCTTTAGAACTGAAATCTTCCCATGGATCCCAAAGAGTAGTTGATACCATGGAGGCTCAGGTTCTACCAGCCCTCCTGTCCTTTGCACTCTCAGCAGACCATTACTTGATGCTCAGTACATTCCAGTCACTAATTACACTGGTGATAGAGAACAAGACCTTCTTGCAGTGTTCTCTCTCATAATAACTTTGCTGCTGATTAGGATATGGACCTCCAGGATCTAGCTACCACCAAGGTTAGTTTCCCAAGTAGACAGATCCTGGGAACCTGGGAAGCCATTCTCCACTTCATCTGGCTGCTTTGGATTATGTCCCTACCTGACTAATTTCTTGTGCCCTGTGACTCAAGACCCAAGGACCCAGAGTACAGATTCAGGCCTTTCCCAAATTTATCTTTCTCCCATCAAATTTGTGTTTCAGGGTCTCAGCCACAGTCACAGTTTCAAAAGCAAGAAACAGGTAATAGAATTTCTATTCCAAATCTTTCTCTCCTCTGGAGGGGAAAAAGCGAAGGAAGGAGTGATTGTCTGAAGGATCCTCATGTCTCTCTCCAAGAGGAACTGTGGTTAAAATACCCTGTTAGGGAAAGGGGTCTGAGATCTGTGAAGTGCATTTTCTCTGACCTTAGTTTTCTTAAAGTCTGGTTAAGTGATTAACGTGAAAAGGTGTATAGCAGTATAAGCATAAGCTTCAGCCAGACTGCTTGGCCTGGATTCCACTCTGCCACTTGTTCTGTGTCCTTGAGCACCTATTCAACTCTATGTGCCTCAGTTTCCTGACCTGTGAAATGAAGAACATTAGTGACTACCTCATAGAGTTGTTATCAGATCAAGTGAGTTAAAGAGCTAAAGTGTTTAGAACAGTGCTTGGAAGGGAGAGTGAAAAGTGAGAATGGATCGTAGAAAGTTCAAGATAAAAAACATCTTAAGGGTCATTTCACATATGAACACATGAAGACCCAGGGAGTGAAGGACCCAGCTCAAGGTTTATCTCACAAAATAAAATGAAGAACACCAAGAACCTATGACCCTTTAGTAGCTGGGATTTTTCCTTCACTCTTTTTTGTGTACCTTGGAAGAATTTAATAGGTACAATATTAGATTAATCTGATCTGCAAGAGGCAGGGCAAGAGAAAAATATGCTAGAGTCTCAGAAGAGAACACAGCCTCAGTGATATCCCACACAATAGAGAAACCAGGATATATTTAGATGGCTCAGGTGCACCTTTCTGATGTTTCATCTCAAATGTGTCAGTAATGGAGGAGGGAAAACATATTAATTTGGCACTTGTTCTTCATAGATTAAAATCTTCAGAATAACCTTGTGAGAGAAATACAATTTCAGTTTTACAAATGAAGAAACTGAGAATTAACAGGGTCATAAAACTTGCCTGATATAAGTCTGCTGTTTAAGGTGTTAGGAGTTAAACCCATCAAAGTATTCTTTGCTGACTTCAAATCCTTTGTCTTCCACTGACCCACAACTTTGTCTTTTACAAAGTGAGACTATGTTTTCCCTTTAACACACATTATGATTCTATCCAGGGCAATTTCAGAGGCTTTAGGGTGCCATCACTCACTCATTAAATTGATGTAACTTTGTGATCCATCTTGTTAATAAGAAAAGGAGCAACAGAATTTTTTTTTAAGTTTTTCCATTTTCTTTACTCAGTGATTTCTGAGTAGCTTATAGACTATCACATCTGGAAACTCTTAAAGCTTTGGCAAAATCTAGCTGATTGCATGGGTTATGTCTTTAAGAGTTAGAAACTACTCATGCTGTAAAATAATTTCTTGCATTATAGAATTTTCCAGAAGATGAGCTTTAAACAGAAACCTTAGACAATGCATTTGAAATATAAATTATTTTCCAAAAATATGATTTCCTCACACAACTCTTCAAGAGTATCTCTTAATTCTTCATAAACTGATGAGGAAGTTATATCAACCAGTGACAAATGTGGTCCTCTTGGTTTTCAAGAGAGAAACAGGCCCTGTAGATGGGATGGTGGGTCAGTAGGGAGATGAAAGAATGTAGGTGTTGTCTTTTTGCTCAGGCACTGCTAATTTAGCTACCTTTTTCTGAAGTGATAGGTAAAGATCTAGCACCCTTGTACATTTAGTTCTGTCATGAATTCAGCCTAGTCATAGATGCAAGACCTAAAAGGATTAAGGGATGAGTCCCACCTGTGCAGATGAGGGTGGTGGGACAAAGGTTAAATCCAGTTCCTCTTATACTTTGAAACCATCTATATCACCTCAAATCAGTCTAGCCTGTATAGAACCTTACTTTTATTTACTTGTCACATCGCCACAGATATGCACCATTTTGGAATAGTCAGTTCACACTCAATTAATAAGACTTTTATTTTCCATCTTGTTTCTGCTGTACCCATTTGGAGTGACCTCTCTATGCCTGACCCATAACCCTATTTCCCAACACCAGCCTGGTCTCTGCCATAAAGACACTGCTGAGCATCTGCTATTGCTGATTTGAGGGTTTTGAGTACTCACAACAATCACCATGGGCAGAGGTGGGGCTGTGTTACACATCACTCTTCTCCTTTTTCTCTCCCCTGAGGATCTATCCCTATCTCATTCTCTCTACATGAGTATCGATTCTCTAATGAAATGTGACTTTGGGGCTGTGGTGAACTTCAAGTTGAATGAAGGCAGAGGAGAGTTTGAAAACAACTGTGGGATAATTTCTGCCATGGGAGCATAAGTGTGGGGCACCAGAGAAACACACACTCAGAGAAGGAGACTACCAAGAGTGATGCCTGTGGGTTTTAGAACCCCTCCTAGAGCATCAGTGTCGGAGGGGGGGCAGTCCCTACCCAATTCTCAGCCAAGCCTGAGCTTTTCTCCCTCAGTGAGACTGGCTTCCTTCTCTTGTCGATGCTGAAGAGGAAGCCTAGAAAGAAACGGAGAAGGAATCTGAACATTGAATGTGACCACATCAGTGAGAGCAGCTTTATTGCCACAGTAAATAAGAATAGCTTCCACTCTCTACCACTGTCAATGATAACACTGGGTATTGAGCAGCATTGTGCTATGCATATGTTGCCATGGTTACGAGGGGGTCTTGACACAGACTAGCTAGATATACACTTAACTTCTTCACCCCAGTTTTTTAATTAATACAATAGGACCTACATCAAAAGGGTATTTAGATAATTAAATTTGTTAATAATATAAAGCAGTGAAAATAATCGTACACTGAAATTTCTCAGAGGAGCAAGTCCAAAATGACAACACAGGAGGATGCAGAGCTTCTCCTTTTCATAAACACATTGAATGTGTGTGTGTGTGTGTGTGTGTGTGTGTGTGAGTAATTCCTCCTGAAAGTCAATTGAGAGTCAATTGAATAGGTACTGCATGAACAAATGAAGGGGGGAAGAGAGAGAGAGAGAGAGCGAGAGAGAGAGACTGCATAAGGAAGGTTGGGGAATGGTGAAAGCTCTCCAGGAGCTTAGGGAACTCTTCAGGACTGGAGGAACTGGTGAGCATCATTGTTTATGTTTCTCCTGCAATTGAATAGCTCAAGTGGAGGTTCTATCCAGGTTCTGTGGCCAACTTTCAGGGCTGTTGTAACATGTCCCCAGCCACCCTTTTCAGAGCTAGATCCAGCAAGAACAGGAGGGCACCATAGTTTGTGAACAAGGGAACCCACCACTCAGAGATTGGTCCAGCAGTTATGGAAGGGTGTTCTGCATGCATCCAGTGGGCTGTGCATGCACATGGGGCTCCCTAACCTGGAGAAGGTGTGTAGCTAGCAAAATGTCATGGTACCCACACATAGGAATATTCCATCCATTGAAAGTGAGAAGATAATGGAGCACTGCTGTATATATGCTTAGGGCTGCTCTAACCATAGAAGGTGAAGATATAGCAAAGTGTTGCAGTATCTGCATGAAAGGCTTACCCAGTGAGTGGGGCACTGCTGTGTATACACATGGGGCTGCCCTACCTAGAGAGGATGCAGAACTAGCAAAATTTATGGGATGAAGCAAAAGCAGATATTTCATAGCTATACATGCCTACCTCAAAAAGCAGGAAAAATACCAAATAAAGTCACTAACTTTATATCTTAAGAAACTAGAAAAGGTAAAACAAATAAAACTCAATGTAGAAAAAAGAAAAATAATAATTATTAGATTAGAAATAAAAAATAGAGACTAGAAAAACAATAGATAAAATCAATGAAACTAAGATCTGTTTCTTTGAAAGGATAAATAAAATTAACAAATCTCTAGCAAGACTGGAGAAAACAAGATGGTAATGTAGGTGGCCACTATGCTCACCACCTCTCATGACCACACCAAAATTACAATGAAACTATAGAACAATCATCACTGGTATCCCCTGAGATCTTAAAAGTGGGCTCCAGCATGGGGCAGCTGTTGGAGGAATGCCAGCAACATAGGGGGAGAAATGAGTTTTTATCTTCAGAGCAATGGCTGGAGGGGTGGCTTTCTCTCAGACAGAAGCTTGACAGTATTCATTGTCCCTTGATTGAGTCCTCCCACCTCACATCATGTAGACATAGATGGCAACGATATCTGAGTCTCCATCAGTCTGGTTAACACAGGTTGCTCTGCCCAAGAAATTCCCTGAAACCCACCTCTTTCAACATGCAGGTCCACCTAAGCTGTCTCCAGTGACTATTCCATACAAATGGCCTGTCTTGGTTGATGCTACAAACTTTCCTAAAAATTAAAAGGCTTGAAAAATTCAAAAAAGCAGCATCTGGCCTCAGTGTGTCACATATTTCATGCTAAGCAGGCGCAAACTCAGAACTAGCAGCAGCTGATCTCAATTCTCAGCCTGATCTCTTGGGGTACCTCTAAGCCCAGCATGGGATGCAGCCATCTGCCGATTCCTTGATGGCTTATGCCAGGTGGCCCTGGGCAGGGCACAGGCTGTGGCTGAACTTGGTCTGCTCTGATATACCTCCCTGGAGGCCCAGGTTTGCATGCCCAGTGTCTGGCTTTGGTCTCAGCTAGAGCATCACTAGAGCTACATCCGAGGACAACACATCAAAAGGGCAGACTGGGCAGGCACCAGGGCCCTGCTGAAGTGAATCCTGCTCTGTAGGATTGGCCCCTCACCAGCCAATACTCCCAACCAATCAGCCCAAAAATCAGTACCTCCCTACTATATGCAAACAGCAACCAAGGCTCAATAGAAGGGCACACACAACCCACAAAAGAGAGACACCTTGAGCACCTGGCTTAGATGACCAGGGAAGACTGCCACTGGACCCCACAGGACACTTACTACATAAAGCCACTCTACTAAGATCAAGAGACTTAAGACCTTTACCTAATACATAGAAACAAACACAGGTAGAAATAAACACAGGAAGGCCAAAATGCAGAGACAAAGATACCTGTCCCACATGAAGGAACAGAACAAAGCTCCAGAAAAAGAACCAAACAAAATGGAGACAAGCAATCTATCAGATGTAGAGATCAAAACGCTGGTATAAGGATGCTCAATAAATTTAGGATAAGAGCAGATGAATTCGGTGAGAACTTTAACAAAGAGATAAAAAGCAAAAAAAAAAAATAGAGATACAAAACGCAAAAGGGAATCAATTAGAAATAAAGATTACAATATCTGAGATAAAGAGTACATTAGCAAAAATTAACAGATTGAATAAAATAGAGAGCCGAATAAGTGATTTAGAGGATAGTGTAGCGGAGGACACTTACTCAGAATAACAACAAGAAAAAAGAATCCAGAAATATGAAGATAGTTTAGAAGCCACTGGGAAAACATCAAGCCTAACAACTTTTGCATTATAGAGGTACCAGAAGGAGGAGATAGCAAGAAATTAAAGACCTATTTGAAGAAAGATTGATGGAAAACTTTCCCTCACTTGGTGAAGAAAGTAAACATACAAGTCCAGCAAGCTCAGAGTCCCAAAAAGGTGAACCCAAGAGGCCCACAGTAAGACACATCATCATTAAAATGCCAAAAGTTAAAAACAAAGAGAGAATCTTAAAAGCAGCAAAAGTAAAGCAATTAGTTACCAACACGAAAACTCCCTTGAGACTGTCAGCTGATTTCTCAACAAACTTTACAGGCCAGAAAGAATGGGTACAAAATATTAAGAGCGGTGAAGAGCAAAGACCTACAATCAAGATTATTCTACCCAGTAAAGCTATCAATTAGGATCAAAGGACAGATAGAGAGCTTTCCAGACAGGAAGAAAGTAAAGGACTTTATCAACAAAAAATTTTAAGGGGATTTCTTTAAGAAGAAGAAAAAATATGTATCAAAAATATGAATAATAAGATGGTAATAACTACATTTTATCAACAATTACTTTAAATGTAAATTGATTAAATGTTCCAATCTGAAGACATAGGGTGGCTGGATAGATGAGAAAATAGGACTCTTACATATGCTGCCTGCAAGATAGACAGTTCAAACTGAAAGACACACACAGACTAAAAGAAAGGGGATGTAAAAGCTATTTCATAAAAATAGAAAAAAAAATTGGGTGTAGCAATACTTATACAAGATAAAATAGACTTAAAAACAAAGTTTATAATAAGAGATAAAGAAGAACCTAATAATCCACTTCTAGGCATTTATCTGAAGAATCAAACACTAATTCAAAAAGACATGCATCCATATGTTTATTGCAGCATTGTTTACAATAGTCAAGATACCAAAACAACCTGGGTCCATCTATATAAGAATGTACAAAGAATATGTAGTATTTACATACAATAAAATATTTCTCAGACATAAAAAAAATGAAATTTTGCCATCTACAATGACATGGATGAACCTAGAGGGTATTATGCTACATAAAATAAGTCAGAGAGAGAAAGAAAAATGTTATATATTTTCACTTACATGTGGAATCTGAAAAACAAAGTAAATGAACAAACAAAACAGAAGGATATCTCATAGATACAGAAAATATTTTTATGTGGCCAAATGGGAGGACAGTTGGAGTGATGTGTAAAAATGGGGAAGGGATTAAGTACAAATTGGTATAAATTGTCATAGTGATATAAAGTACAGTATAGGGAATGTGGTTAAGAATATTATAATAACTATGTATAGTGTCAGATGAGTACTATATTACAGAGGTGATCAATTTGTAAGTCATATAAATGTCTAATCACTATGTCGTACACCTGAAACTAATATAATATTGTACATCAACTGTAATATAAAAATAGAGAATATTTTTTAAAAGACTCACTCAAAAGGTGAAGGAATGAAATAGAATAGTAGTTACAAAACAATCATAGGGATATAGAGTACAGCTTTGGGAATATGGTCACCATTATTGTAATGGCTATGTGTAGTGCCCGATGGGTGTTAGAGTAATTGAGATGATCACTTTATAAATTATACAAATATCTAACTATTGTACTCTATTCCTGATACTAATATAAAATAATAATAAAAGAATGACACAAGAGAAAAAAAGAAAATATTTTAATTTTATATATTTTAGGACATTTTTGTTTCTCATTAGCTATCTGAAATTTATTGTTGACATTACTTTATTTCTCATTCTAAATAAATAAATATTTATTTAAAAAGACTCATTAAGAAAAAAAGAGCACAAATCAATAAAATAAGAAATAAAAGAGGAGTGATTACAAATGACATCAGACATACAAAGCATTATTAAAGAATACTATGAACAATTCTATGCCAGCAATTCGGCCAAACTAGAAGTGGTGGATAAATTTTTAGAAACATGCAACTTTCTAAGATTAAACCAGGAAAAACAAACAAACAAACAAAGAATCTGAACAGACAGATTACTAGCAATGAAATTAAAGCAGTAATTAAAAAATTACCAACAAAAAAAAGACCAAGACCAGATGTTATTACAGGTATATTCTACCATATGTTTAAAGAAAAAAAGTTAATACCTATTCTCGAACTGCTTCAAAAAAGTGAAGAGAAAGAAACAATCAAACTCATTCTATGAGGCCAGCATTAACCTGATACTAAAACCAGACAATAATATTATTTTAATAAGATATTTACAGGTCAATATGATAAACATAGATGTAAAAATTCTCAATAAAATACTAGCAAACAAAATTCAACAATACATTAAAAGGTTTACACTCCATGATCAAGTGGGATTTGTACCAGAGATGCAAGCATGTTTCAGCATTCACAAAATAAATACTATGATTCATCACATCAACAAAACAATGATAAAAATTATATTATCATATGAATAGATACAGAAAAAGCACTCTACAAAATTCCACTTTCATTTATGATAAGTACTCTCAACAAAGTGGTTGTCAAAGGAACTTGCTTCAACACGATAAAGTCTGTATTTGACAAGCACATCACTAACATCACACTCAATGGTGAAAACTAAAAAGTTTTCCTTAGAAGTGAGGAACAGGGCAGGGGTTCCCACTATCACCACTATTATTCAATATGTTATTAGAAGCCTTAGCCTCAGCAATCAGATGAGAAAAATTAATAAAAGACACTGAAATAGGAAAAGAAGATTTAAAACTGTCACTATTTACAGATGACATGATACAATATATAGCAAACACTAAAGAACACACCTAAACTTAATAGAATTCATAAATGAATTCAATGAACTAGCAGAATACAAATTAATATACAGAGATCTATTACATTTCTATACACTAATAATAAACTATCAGAAAGAAAATTTAAAAAAACAATTCAATTTAAAATTGCAACAATCACCTACATATACAAAGCAATTAATAACCAACATAAAAGGAGAGATCAACAGCTGTACACTCCTAGTAGGATATTTTAACACCCCAGTGACAACAATGGACAAATCTTCCAGACAGAAACTCAACAAGAAGACAGCAGCCTTAAATGACATACTAAATAAGATGGATTTAATTAATACTTACAGAGTGTTTTACCTCAAAGCAGCATAATACACATACTCCTCAAGCGCACATGGAACATTTTGCTAGCTAGACCACAAAACAAATCTTAATAAATTTAGGAAGATTGAAATAATATCAAATATCTTCTCTAACCATAATGGTATAAAATTAAAAGTCAAAAAGAAAAAAAAAAGAAGACTCTAAAAACAGATAAAGCCTACTAACATGCTACTAAATAACAATGAATGGGTCAACAATATGATCAAGGGATAAATCAAAAGATACTTAGAAACAAATGAAAATGAAAACAATGACTCAAAATCTACGGGACACAGCAAAAACAGTACTTAAGAGGGAAATTTATAGCAATGCAAGCTTACCTCAAGAAACAAGAAAAATCGGAAACAATCCAATTTGACAATTCAAAGAACAAGAAAAAAAACAGCAAACAAAACTCAAAGTGAGTAGATGGAAGGAAATAATATCAGAGCAAAAATAAGCAAGAGTCTAGAAAAACAATACCAAGATAATCAATGAAACTAAGAGCTGGTTCTTTGAAAGGATAAATAAAATTGATAAACCTTTAACTAAACTCATCAAGAAAAAAAGAGAGATAATTTGCATAAATAAAATAAAAAATAAAAATAAGTTACTAACAGTTTTCACAGAAATATGAAGAATTATAAGATTATGAGAAATTATATGCTAACAAATTGGACAATGGATGAAATGGATACATTTCTAGAAACATACAAAGTGCCTAGGGTGAGACAAAAGGAAATAAAATCTGAAAAGACTGATTACCACCAACAAAATCATATCAGTAATCAAAAAACAAAAGTCCTAAAACAGATAGCTTCCTAATTAAATTTTACAAAACATTCAAGAAAGAATTAATACCTATACTTCTCAAACTATTTCAAAATATTCAAGAGGAGAGAAGGCTACAAACTCTTTTTATGAGGCCAGCATTACCCTGATCTCCAAACCGACAAAGACATTACAAAAAAGAAAACTAAAGGCCAATATCTTTAACGAACATTAACACAAAAATCCTCAACAAAATATTAGCAATTAGAATTCAGCAATACATTTCAAAAAATCATATCCATGATTAAGTTGATTTATTCCTGGGATGCAAGGTTGGTTTAATATTTGCAAATCAATTAATATGATAAATCACATTAACAAGTTGAAAGATAAATGTCATATAATCTAATCAATAGATGCAGAAAAACATTTGACAAAATTCAGCATCCATTTATGATATGAGAATAGAAAGAACATAGTTCAACATTATAAAGGCTATTTATGACAAACCTACAGCTAACATTATACTCAATCAGGAAAAGCTAAACATGTTTTCCTTAAGATCCGGAATGAGACAAAGATTCCATTTTCACCACTTCTATTTAACATAGTATTGGAAGTCCTAGCACAGCAATTAGACAATAAAAATAAATAAAAGGAATCCAAACTAGAAAGGAAGAAGTAAAACTGTCATTATTTGCAGATGACATGATACCATATATAGAGAACCCTAAAGATTTCATCAAAAAACTATTAGAACTGATAAATAAATTCAATAATGTAGCAAAATACAAAATTAATATTTAAAAGTCAGATGTATTTTTATATGCCAATGATGAGCTAGCGGAAAGTAAAATTTAAAAATTAATTTCATTTGTAATTGCATCAAAAACAATAAAATACGTAGGAATAAAATTAACCAAGGAGGTAAAAGATCTATTCTTGGAAAATTATGTCATTGAAAAAAATTGAAGAAGATTTAAATAAAAGGATACATATACTGTGCTCATGGGTAGGAAGAATCAACATCATTAAAATGATCATACTATCCAAAGCAATCTATAGATTCAGTGCAATCTCTATCAAAATATCAATGAAATTTTTTCACTGAAATACAACAAATAATCTTAAAATTTATATAGAACCATAAAATACTCTGAAGAACAAACTTAGAGGTATCACACTACCTGATATCAAACTATACTACAAGTCTATAGTAATCATAACAGCACGGTACTAGCACAAAAACAGATATCTATATCGATATCGATATCTATATGGAACAGAATAGAGAGCACAGAAATAAATCCATGCCTATATGGTCATCTATCTGTGACAAAGGCAGAAATAATATACAATGGAGTAAGGACAGTCTCTTCTACAAATGGTGTTGGGAAAACTGGACAGATACTTGCAAAAAGGTGAAACTCAATCACTTTCTCATACCATATACAATAATAAACTCAAAATGAATGAAAAACTTAAATGTGAGACCCAAAACCATAAAAATTCTAGAAAAAAAAACATAGGCAATAAACTCTCTAATATTGTTATTAGTAATTTTTTGTTTGATATATATATCTTCTTGAGCAAAGGAAACAAAAGAAAAAATAAATAAATGAAGCTTCATCAAAGTAAAAAGTTTTGCACAGTGACAGAAATCATCAACAAATGAAAAACAACCTACTGAACGAGAGAACATATTTGCAAATGCAATATCTGATAAGGGGTTGATATCCAAACATATTAAAAACTCATACAATTCAATAACAAAATAATATACAATCCAATAAAAAAGGGCATAGGAAATACAGAGACATTTCTCTAAAGACACACAAATGTCAACAGACACACACAAAAATGCTCAATATCACCAATCAACAGAGAAATGTAAATCAAAACCACAATGAGATACTACATTACAACAGTTCGAATGGCCATTGTCAATAAGTAAACAAATAACAAGTGTTGGCAAAGATGTGGAGAAAAAGGAATCCTCATGTACTATTGATGGGACTGCAAATTGGTGCTGTCACTATAAAAAGTAGTAGGGAGATTTCTTTAAAAATTCAAAATATGTCTACCATTTGACCCAGTAATTCTACTTTTGGATATTTATCTAAAGAAAATTTAAAAAACTAAATCAAAATGATATATGCATGTCTATGTTTATTGCAGCATTATTTACAATATCCAAAATATGAAAGAAAAATAGGTATCCATTGGTAGATGAATACTTATAGAAGAAGTGAGAAGTAGTGTATATATACATACACATGTATATATAGTGAATATTATATATTATATATGTAATGGAATATAATGCAGCAATAAAATAGAATAAAATGTTGCCATTTGTAACAACATGGATGAACTTATAGGGTGTTATGCTAAGTGAAATGTCAGACAAAGGCAAATATGGTTTCACTTACATGTGGAATCTAAAGAGAACACAACATAAACAGAAACGAACTCAGTCAGAAACAGAAATCAAATGGATGATTTTCAGAGGGAAGGCAATTGGTGGGATGTGTGAAAAAGTGAAGGGGACTATAGTCAATAATACTATAATACATTTGCATAGTGGTAGATGACTACTTGAATTGATGTGGTGATCTCATTGTAAGGTATTTAAATGTTGAATCACTATAATTGTACATCTGAACTAATATAATATTGTAAACCAACTAAATTTAAATTAAAATAAATAAATAGCAAATAAAAAAAGGTAAAAAGGAAATTGCTCAATGAATGTTACTTCTTACTTTTTTCCTTCTCATTTTACCCATAAGAAAGCTGAGGCTCAGAGAGCTTAAGCAATGTGCCTGAGATTGCACAACTAATAAGAGAAAGTGAGGATTTGAAGTCAGGCTTGTCTGGCCCATGTCCATGTTCTCTACTAACTTTCTTTTATCTGCTCACTCCATATGATTCATTCCTTCTTTTTTTGTGCTCTTCCTTGCTCTTTTGTGAAGAAGAACAAGCTGTAACTCCACGGTCATCTGAACCCAGGTCAGTCTTTCAGTAGCCTGCCTGTGCTTAGAGCTTGGCAGCTACCTTTTAGGTAATAAAGTGCGAGATATCATTCATGTCGAGTTCCTGAGTCCAAAGTGGAGACAGGATGACTCAGGTTCTGAGAAGATGTTTGATATGATTTGAATCTTCTCAAGTTTGCAGACTTGTTTTATTATCTAACATGTAGTCTATCCTGAAAATGTTTCATGTGCACTTGAAAAGAGTGTATATATTGCTGCTTTTGGGTGAAATACCCTAAAAACATCAATTAAGTCCATCTGGTCTAGTGTGACATTAAAGGCCACTGTTTATTTATTTTATGTCTGGATAATCTGTCCATTGATGTTAATGGATGTTAATGTTTCCTACAATTATTATATAATTGTCAATCTTTCCCTTTATGTCTGTCAATATTTGTTTTATATATTTAACTGCTCCTGCTTTTGGTTGTATCTTCTTGTCGAACAGATCCCTTTATCATTATGAAATACACTATTTTGTCTTTTATATTCTTTGTTTTAAAGTCTATTTTGTTTGATATAAACATTACTACCTCAGATTTTTTCATTCTTATTTTATGAAATATCTTTTCCTATCTCTGTAAGTCTGTGTGTATCTTTTGATCTAAAGTGAGTCTCTTCTAGGCAGCATATGTATGGATCTTATTTATTCATTCAGCCACTCTATGTCTTTTGATTGGAGCATTTCATACAGTTATATTAAGGTAATTATTAATAAGTATATAATTGTTTCCATTTTATTAAATGTCTTCTGGTTGTTTTTATGGTTCTTCTCTGTTCCTTTCTTATTCTCTTGCTCTCATTTGTTGTATCTTGATGACTTTCTGTAGTATTAGTTGGATTTTTTTCCCTTTATTTCTTGTATGTATCTTGTAGATTTTTAATTTTTGGTTCCATATGCTTCATATATATGAAGCTATATTTATAGCTGTCTATTTTAAGTTGATGTTACTTAAATTAGAACACATTTTAAAATAACTACAATTTTACTCACCTCCTCCACATATGTTTTTGCCATTTTTTACTTTTTTATGTGTGTATTTGTATATTCCTTAATTGATTGTTCCAATTACAAATAAACTCCCTACTTTTGTCTTTTAACATTTGAACTAGTTTTATAATTTGTTGATCCACTGCTTTTACTGTTTGCCTTTGTAAGTGAGATTTTTTTCTTTCCTGTATATTTTTCTTCATGTTTTTTATCTTTTCTTTTTTTACTTAAAGGTGTCTCTTTAACATTTATTTTAATACTGGTTTAGTGCTGATCAACTCTTTTAGCTTTTTCTTGCTTAGTAAACTATTTCTCCTTAGATCTTAAATGAGAGCTTTACTGTGCAGAGTAATTTTGGTTGTAGGTTTTTGCCTCTCATCACTTTGAGTACTTCAAGTTCCCTTGCAGCCTGCAAAGTTTCTGTTGAAAGATCAACTGATAATCTTGTGGGACCTCTCTTATAAATAACTAAGTGCTTTTCTCTTATTACTTTTAAGATTCTCTGTTTGTCTTTAACTTCTGTCTTTAATTTTTAAGTATAATGTGGGCCTCTTTCAGTTCATCTTATTTATGACTTTCTGCACTTCCTGGACTTGGATGTTTATTTCTTTTACCAGGTTAGGAAAAAAGACATATCAATGGCCAACAAACATATGAGAAGATGCTCAACTTCACTAGCCATTAGGGAAATGAAAGTCAAAACCACAGTGAGATACCACCTCACATTTATAAGAATGACTATCATCAACAAGACAAGTAACAACAAGCGTTGGAGAGGTTGTAGGGGAAAAGGAACCCTCATATACTACTGATGGGAATGTAAACTGATACAGCCACTATGAAAAACAGTATAAAGTTTCTCAAAAAATTAAAAATAGAATTACCATGTGACTCAGCAATCTCTCTCCTGGGTATCTACCCAAAAAATTCAAAAACATTTATCCATAATATATGCACCCTGATGTTTATTACAGCATTATTCATAGTGGCCAAGACATATAAACAACTGAAATGCCCTTTGAAAGATGATTGGGTAAAGAAGCTGTGGTACATATATACAATGGAATATTACTCAACCATGACAAAAGATGAAATACTGCCATTTGCAACAACATGAATGGATCTTGAGATAATTATGCTAAACAAAATAAGTCAGACAGAAAAAGTTGAGAAGTTATATGATTTCACTTGTATATGGAGTGCTGTCCTGTTTCCCAGGCATCAAGGAACTGGTCTACTTGAATTTCTTACTCCATTCTGATTTTCCATTGTCAGAACTTTTTACTATGTCTGAGATGGGAAC
This sequence comes from Macroglossus sobrinus, assembly GCA_004027375.1. Classification (NCBI taxonomy): domain Eukaryota; kingdom Metazoa; phylum Chordata; class Mammalia; order Chiroptera; family Pteropodidae; genus Macroglossus; species Macroglossus sobrinus. Next base: position 47,190 of record PVKZ01002391.1, read on the forward strand.
TCATTTTTAATTTCTCTTTTGAAAAAAAAACAAAAGCTTTTAATGTGTCTATTTTCTCTTTCTGATGAGACCCAATGAGCAATGCAGCTCTTCTTGGCTCAGATGATCAACTTTGTCTTGGATGGCTCATTAAGGTGAACCTCATAGCACAGAGAAAGTGAGAGAGAGACCAAGAGAGAGAGAGAGACAGAGAGATAGAGATAGATAGAGACAGAGACAGAGACAGACAGACAGAGAGACAGAGAGACAGAGACAGAGACAGAGACAGAGGGATTTACAAATTCTACCCACCAAGTACACAATTTAAATATACCTTAACCATATAATAAAAATTAGTACACATTTAGCCACAGACAATATTTTCTCTCACACCTGCCTTAACCACAATAGTGAATCTTACAGCAACACAGTCTAGAAACAGTATCAAATAAGCCTGTGTAAAGTGAATAACAAGTAAAGTTTTTAATTAGAAGTTGGGTGGGCAGTTAATTTTTTTTTTTACCTTCAGGTGTAAAAGACAGTATTAAATTGCATGACTAAAAAATTTAAAACTACATAATTTATTTACTTTTAACTTATAGCCTCAGACCCATAATTAATTCTTTTATATACCCACAAACCTACAGGGTTCCAAAAAGGGACAAATTTACATCATATTTTGAGGTTGGAAAATTTGATTTTATGTCTTTTTACCACCTCACTTCCTTGAGTCTATCTCTTAGCTTTTTCTACAAGTCCATCTAAGAGTCTTATAAAAGCTTATCATTTCTCAAAACTTATCATATTACAAAATATTCTGCTCTGATCTTCATTTATTTATTTTTAAATTCTAATCTCTGTTGAAAGTTAAAAAGAAAGTTTTCTGAATGAACAAGCCAACTTAGGTATGAATAACTTAGAACCACTGAATTGATTCCTTGTTTTCTTAACCTCTTCATGCTGTCAAAAACCTTCTTCACTGAAGTATCTCTTCACTTGTCTTCTGCCACACCATAATTCTGGTTATGTTTTTCTGTCCCCACCCCTTAACTTTCCCTCCTCTACCTCCACCTAGCTGCTTTTTCTCTGTTTCTTCTGCAAGCCTCATACTTTTTACATGACCATTGTTGGTATTCCTAAAGGTTTATCCCAGCCTAATTTTCAGGCCATTATTATTTTATTTTATTTTATTTTTTAAGCCCACAGCACCTGGTAAATTTTTACTCATTGACATTATAACCTAATATATGTTTCTTAGTAGAAATGTTCATCTTTATCTACACCAGATGAAAATCTGGACAAAACAAAAACTTAAGGACAACTTTTAAGAATGCCTTTGCTTTACAAGTCATTCATGACTCTAAAACTCTGTGATATTATCACAACTACAACTTTAAGCTTACCTAGAAAGGTGGTGGCTTGGTCTGAGGTGCTCAGTTATAGGTGGCAGAGTGGTAAGACACAGAGCAACAGGATGTGTAATGGGGTAGGGGCAGGCACATTAAACTAGAGAAGTTTCCTGTAACTGAATCATCACTCATTCATCTGGCTGAGATACTAAATCTCCAAATGAGTTTCCACAGAGAAAAGTTCTGCAAGGCCACATTGTTTGGTTGTACCAGAACATTGCTATGTAATCTAGAGCCCTAACTATTTGGACTATTCCTTATCTTCCTTGCTTCATAGAATTACTTTTCCATCCAGGTATTGGCATAATGCAAGAGTAAGAGCTTCAACATCATCAAAACTTCTTCCAGATATCTCAGATCTAAGAAGGTGGATGCAACTGCAGTATGTTTCAGTGTATTGCATAGATAGAAAGGACATTTAAAGGGGGAGAATTAAATACACAAATGTCTCAGATGTGTTGCACTCATGTGAGATGGCACTGGCTTGGAGGTGTCCAGATGAGAGTCTCTTGCTACACACTTGTATATATAGAGACTAGTAGATATTTTTAAATTAAACATAAAATTGTTGTTTTTTTTATTTCAAGAGTGAACACAAATAAGGATGGTTTCAATTCAAAGAGCTTAATATAAAATAGTTATCATGTCCTATAATTTGGTTTTATTGAATTCAATCAAAATTATTCCCAGGAAGGTAATGGAGCATAAAAAATAAAGAATAAAAATAAAGAACAATTGATGTTGCCCAAAAAACATACAACACTGTCATGTGTATATAAAAGACGGTGACCAAGAAGAATAAAATTATGTGTAATCTTCCAAGATGTTTGATCTGCTGGTGTGGTGATCAAGAGATATAAATCATTCACCTACAAAGTCACCCATAGGGAGGATTTTAGGAGAGCAGAAGGAGAACCAGAAGTTTTGCTCTTAAATGAACAGAATTTGTGTTCTTCAGTCAATATATTTTTTTTTATTTATAAGAAATTCTTAGTGAACATGTTAGGCCCCATACTTGGCAAAATGTTATAATGAATTATACACCATCCTTGCCTTAGCTTAGAATCAGTGTAACAAGAGCTATTGTGTCAGAAAAAGCCAAAAGAGCCAGCAGCCTTGGACAAAGGGAGTGAAACAGACACCCAATTCAAAGCCACCTTGAATCCAGGGTTCCAGCATTCATCACTGCAGAATGGATTGCCTGTACAACTCAATGAATTGGCAGGAACCTGCTATTTACTGGACTGAGAAATGCAGAATGTGGAGTGAACCTCTGAGCCTAGAAGAGGTCCAGAAGAGATAACAGGAAACAGAATGTTCAGAATGGGAACCCACAGGGCAGAATCAGAAGATGGTATGGAATGAATAATGGTTAGTACTCAGGATCTCAGCTCTTAGCTCTTGAGGTTAGTTGTGAGACTTTTGGCAGTTTAATTCACTTTTTCAAACCTTAGTTGTTCCATCTATAAAACTGTATAGTCCTAATACCTTCCTCTCAAATTTGTTATGTGAACAAATGAGATCAAACATAGAAAACAATTAGGACCATGATAGAGTCTCACTAAGTATTAGTTGTTATTAGTGGAAAGCAGGTTTTCAGTGTGAGAACAAAAAGGCATAAAATTTATTTGGATCATTGGGTAGAAAGAATGGTGTAACAGAAGATACAGAAATAAGAATTCTGTGATATTAAGCATATTCAATTTAAAACTTTAAATATTAACCAAGTTTGGATCATGTAAGCCACAAGATGCTGTAGGACTTGCTTCTGTTTTGCCTTTTAGTGAATTATTTCATGTATTTTCTCAGTGAAACTCTAGGGTAATAAAGATAACAGAGATGTCATAATATTCTAAAACCAAAGAAAACAAAGCAGTTTCAGCTTAGCAATGCTAAAATCATTCTGGGATTTTTTTTCCCAACACATTCTAGTAAATAAGTTTTTAAATTATGCGGGTAACACAGTAATTCTAATCCAAACAGAGTAGGTAGCAGCAACCTAGATCTCAAACCATTGCTGTCCTCTTGTGGCTGGCACATGATATGCTTTTGTTTTTCAAATCAATTTAGGCAGAAACTAAAGTTTAAAGGTTCGTCCTGCTAATTCTCTAAAAGATGCAACAAAAATTGAGATTATTTTCTCAAAGAATTAATGATAAATAGGAAATCTTTGTGTAATGCATTTCATAGGGTTGGGTGCAGAGAATGGTTTATGAAAAGATGGAAGGAGCTGTGTCTACAAAATAAGAAGACTACATTTTGAAATAGAAATTGCCCATTCCCTGGGTCCTAGGAGAACAGTGTTCTACGACTGAAGTAAGAACCACATAGGAGCAAGTAGCTAAACATCCTAGATTCCAAATTATCCCCCTTCTAAAATTCCTGAATTCAGAACAGTAAATATGTTATATCATTTCACCATAAATCATAATTTTTGTACTATGAATTCCTTGTTTTCAGGTGGATCAAAATAAACTTTTGTCATTTTTGTCATTTATTCTTCAATTAAAAAATGTGTTAATCACATATCATCTACCATATGCCAGTCACTTTCAGAGGAACCAAAGGGCTAAAAAGACAGATATATCCCTGTCTTCAGCTTACATTTTTAAATATGAGATTTTCTCTCTCTCTCTCTCTCTCTCTCTCTCTCTCTCTCTCTCTCTCTCTCTCTCTTTCTCTCTCTCATATTTCTACCTATCAATGATTCAGTCATGGTGTCCACTTACATGTCTGTATTCTTATGTGAAAATTAGAGTGTAATTCACTCCAACTATTACTTAAATCTGCTACTAGAGTTCTCTACATAGATGCCAAGAGTATGTTTCTGCCTGGGGCAGATTGAAATCCCAAGCTAGGGATAAATGACTTCTACATGGAAGCCTTTTTAAGTCTCAAAGATTCTCCACTTGGTTCATAAGAGAGAATAGATCCTCTTAGAGCAGAGGGGAGAAGCACTCAGGAGTTCCTGGACACTGTTTCCCCCAAAGTGAAGGAGAGTAGCTGTAGTACAGAAGAGTCCTATAGACATGGCTCATTTCTTCCCCTGGTGGCAGGTGGTGGAGAGAGGGGAATTATGCTCCTGGCTATTTCATGTGGTTCAAGCCCATTGAAGGAAGGAGGAGCTTCACTCTGAGAACTTACTTTCAAAATGTTTTCTTTGCTTTTATTTTCTGATTAGCAAAATAATAAATGTTAGATATGGAACACCTGGAATATGCTGTGAGTTTTCTAAAGCATCTAGCCACACACTTGCCTGTAGTGGCTCTGCTGAGACCTTGGGGCTGTAGCACAGATGACCTTAAGCCAAAGGAGGAAGGTCACTCCCATGTCATGCTAACATGACAAGGACAGAACTGATAGAAGTGCTCTTGTCCTTCCTCCCTGTGCTCAGCATGCAGGGACCAGAGTGTGTGGATTTTCCAGAATTCTTCATGTTTGATTGCTTATTTCCTCCTTTAGGGATATTCTGGGTATTCATTTAATAACCTTTTAATGTGATGACAATGATTCAGGGAAGTTTGTCCAAAGTCCCAGAAGTATATGTGAAATGGGAGAGAACAGGTGAGATTATTGGACAGAACACATGACTCTCTTTCCATGAGCCTCTATTCTCATTCAGAAGAAGCAGATTATCCTAAAGGAAAAGCCAGGCAGATCCTCATAGGATGGTCATGAATTTAAGTTAACTTACACAAAGTGTCTGAAACAGTGTCTGGTGCATAGTAAATACTCAATAAATAGTAATAGTTGTGTATATTGCATTTTTGCCTGGAAGAACAGAGGGTTTTTAGGGCCAAATGAAGAGGAAAGAAGAATACTATCCTCATTTTCCAAAACAAAATGTCATCTGGGGATACATTAGATTATCCACTAAAATGTTCAATAAAATTCAATATGTGACCAATGAGCCTGCCTTCTTCCACTCACTCAATGTACCAGATCAGATAAAGAAAATAGGTACATTTGTGAACACATCAAAAATTATTTTTGCAAGAGAAAATAAATTCACACAACTTCATCTTATGGCATAATGGAGAAAGCAGGATTCCTTGACTTTATAGGTATATGTGGGGTCTCACAGAGAAATGGGCTCTGTCGTGGTGATCTGTCAGATTTGTAGCCTCAGAGAAATATCCATAATATGAAAGGTGTTTACTGCAGCTATCACAGCAGTCAAACTGCTTGTAACGAAAAAGCATTTACAAAATGTTGTTAGGAAAATGCCTACTTTTTTCCCTTCTCTTCGTAATTCACTACTGAGAACTTGGATTATTTGTGGTGCGGGGGCAGGGTGTTACATGGTACTACCTCCACCAAAGTCTTTCTCAAGATACAAGAATGTTCATCTTCTACTTCACTGGTCTCTTGGGCATTGTGATATAATCAATCCAGAGATCAAAAATAGATGTGGAGACAATGCCTATCTAGAAAGCTCAACTGATACACAGTAGCTATTTATAATTAGACAAGAGTATCTTCAACCATCCTTGGCCCTGCTCTTGAAGAATATCCAGGTTTTATGAAGTGAACTATACATGAACAGCCAAAGAGAGGCCTTACATCATAACTTGCCACTCCTCAAGCCAAGGTGGATTCTGTCCCTCAGAAAAGACAGCATTTTCCCAGGATTTGGGCTTGTGGAGTCACCTCCAACTTTTTCCCCACATCCACAAAAGGAAGGCAACTTTATGTACCATGAGTATTACTATTACCTATTATGCTCATGTACAAGTTTATTAGATGCTTATTTTTTCTTATTTTAATACTGATTCATCCAGAGAAGGAAGTAGGGGAAATATTATTTTCTCACATGCCGAGGTCTAAAGAGACTGAGTGATCTGTCCAAGCCCATGGAGGTAATGATTGGATGAGGGTGGTGGTCAAAATCTCTGCCCTGCTTTTCTCAGATCCATGAGATTTATGTAAAACAGATAGTTGTGGCATGAAAGCATTATGCAAATGGTAAGACTTTTATTGTTAATTAAGTATTTCAAATAAAAGCACTCTGAGAAACATATTTGGTTGCCCCAAATACCAATAGATGTGTGTAGGGGTTTTTTAGTTTGTTTCTGGATTCTTTAAGTTTCCCTTACTTAAGTAAGTTTTCCTTACTTAAGATTTCAGAAAAACATAATTTGCTCCTCAATTTTCTGAAATCTGTGAGAGTATATAATGAATAGCAAAAGCTGGAGAAATCTATCAACAGATTTAAAAAGAATAATGAGGATACCATAAAAATGGTCACATTCACAACTGTAATCACTCTGTGTGAGCCACCTCCAGCCTCCCTTCTCAATCAATCTGGCAAAGGGAGGTGGTGGGAGCAGGATGAGGTGCCCAGCACAAATACAATGGAGATCTCTCTGCAAGTGTTTCTGTATTCATCTGTATATTGAATATAAGGGCTAGCATCCACTATTAAGCTAAATTTGGGGTGGAGGGCAATCTGTTTGAAAGATGCTAATCATAGACAGTCCCCTTGTGTGGTGCCTTGAAGGAAGTCAAGGAGATGCAGGGAGGAGTGACTCATGGCTTTGGCTTGGAAAGATATAAAAGGCTGATTAGTTATTTTGTCTACACTGTGGAAAGGTTACAATAAGCTGATGTCATTGTGATGAACAATAGTTTGCTCCTGTTTGAAAGAATCCATTTTCAGCAGTGGGGGTGGGGGAGTATGTGTTAGATGTTTGTTTATCTTGCAGTTGAGTTCAAAAAATTCATGCACTGTTAACTTTTGTGAAATAATCCAGAGGATTAAAGGAATCTTCTTATAAAAAGTCATTTTTTATATTCACAAAAGAAAAATAATTTGCTTTCTGAATATTTTATTGAATATTTTTAAATGCATCTGAGAGTGTTTTAGTAGCTTCAACTATTGAAAGAAATAAGTGGCATTTTCTTTGTTTTTTTCTTGGGTGGCACTTTCTGTATATGTCTATCCATCAAAATTCCATAGTTGAGGGTCTATGTGAAAAAAAAATTGAAGGAAGAAATAAGTGGCATTTCTTGTATTAAAAATATTACATAAAAGATAAGCACAGTGCTAAAAATGCCACTGTAATTTATGCTAGCTAAAGAATTATTCTGATTTACTAAAACTATGTGCTAACTATATATAAACTAATGAGATTTATAAATATACAATTTAAAATATATAAAGTATATAAACCTAAAGGAGGAAACTAGAAATGATAATGATATAATATTTTTTGAATGAGTATTTGCCCTTTCTGATCATTTTGATTCTGGATAAATAGAAGTTTAATAAATCAATAATATATAATAATCAAAAATAGTCAAATTAATATAATTCAAATACATTTCAATATATAATATATTTCAAATATATTTAAATATGTTAAATTAAATACAATCAAATTAATGCTCTGATAACAAATTAATGCTCGGATTAATAATAAATCTCACAGGCTTATGACAAAAAGAATTATTTCTTTACCTTATTTGTTGAGCAGAATCAATGACTAGTATAGAGCCCTGTAGTTATCACTAACAGCCTAAATAATTGTTTAAAATTTTAGAATTATGACTGTATTTCAGCTTTCTAATTTGGAAACAATAAATTAGCATGGTAGAGATGGCTAATTGCCTACCTGTGATCATCCTCCTATTTCTTACAAACAAAACCTTAATTTTGTTAAGTGCAACTGCCTGCCTGTCTATATTTCCCATCTTCTTTTGTAGCTCATAGTGGCAATAGGCCATAATTCTGGACAATGAGATGTAAGTAAAGACCATTAGGTAAAATTTCTAGGAAAGTTCATTAAAAATGAACAGATTTGGCTATATTATTCCGTTTTTTTCCTTTGCCCTATCCTTTCTATGAGCCAAGAACATAGATGTGATGGCTTGAGTGCCATCTTGTGAGCATGATGAAAAGGCTCACACTACAGATGGCAGAATAGAGATTTAGAATGAGCTTGAGTCTCCAGTGACATTAACTGTTTACATTCTTATTAGGTGAGAGAAACATAAACACCTATCTTATATAAACCACTCATGGAACTTTCGGTTAAATGCAGCCAAACAAAATTTCTCAATGATACAATTACATATGATAGGAAATAAACAGCTAAGATATTAAGAACATTGATATTGTGCTCTTATTGTACATTTTTTTGTTCATGATTATTAAAAATGTCAAGAAAAATTTGAACTGCTGGGGGAGGCAGCTCAAAATAAAATATTACCTGCCATCTTGAGTCAATATCTTTCACTTTTACTTTTTTTTTTTACTGCAGTTGGCAGACTATTATATTATATTATATTATATTATATTAATTATATTAATTATATTATATTATATTATATTATATTATATTATGTTTCAGGTGTAGAAAATAATGACTAGACATTTATATTACTTACAAAGTGATCACCCTGATAAATCTGGTACCATTCTGACACTATACATAGTTATTAAAATATTACTGACTATATTCCTTATGATATACTTTACTTCCCCATAACTATTTTTAAACTATCAATTAATACTTATTAATCCCTTTTCCTTTTTTATTTATCCCCAATCTCCTTCCCATTTAGCAACCATCAAAATGTTCTCTGTATCTATGAGTTTGTTTCTATTTTGTTGTTTATTTTGTTCTTTAGATTCCACATGTAAATGGAATCATATAGCATTTGTCTTTCTCTACCTGACTTACTCCATTCAGCATGATACACTCTAGGTTCATCAATGCTGCTGCAGATGACAAGATTTCATTCTTTCATTTATTTATTTATTTTTATGGCTGAATAATATTTTATTGTGTGTGTGTGTATACACACACACACACATATATGTATGTGTATGCATGTGTGTGTATATATATGTGCATACACACACACACACACACACACACACACACATATATTCTTTCCTTTGTCCACTCATCCATTGATGGAAATCCACGTATCCTCAATATCTTGACTTTAGTAAACAATGCTACAATAAACATGAATTCACATGTCCCTTCAAAGTAATTTTTGGGTTTCTTTGACTGGTATAAGTATTGCTACCCCAGCATGTTTGTTTGCTTCCATTTTCAAAAACTATCTTTTGCCATCTCTTTATATTCAGTCTGTATGTATCTTTTGATCTGAAGTAAGTCTCTTGACTCACCCTTGGAGTGACATCAGAAACATGGCAAGATGAGAGATGTCCCCAGATATCTCTTATTGAAACAATAAGCTGAACATAAAAAGCTCAACAAAAAACACCCAACCTTCACAACAGCACATCTGAGCATAGGATCTGTGAATAAGAACTACCACAGGTCAGAACCCCGGGAGTCAGGCTGCAGACTGGGAGAAACAAGGAAGCTGCCTCGCACAGCTGGAGCTTCCAGCAGAAGGAGGGGGAAAGGAGAAGATGCAGCAGATTCTCTGAAGAACCCTTCTTGAGAGAGTATGAGCTCTACCCAGCAGAAGTGCCCAGGCATCAGGGCAGAAAACAAGAAATTGAGGATAGCAGAGAAGTGAGGATTGCAGAGAAACAACAGTTGATTATTACCAGCTCTGGTTGCAAAAATCAAGGTCGAGCCACAGTCCACATCTTGCAAAACAGAGAGCCCCTCTCCCCATATCCTCCGAGACTGAACATGATGATGCCCCAGGGGAATATGAGAAAACTACTGAAAATGTCACTAACACTGACAGGGATTGAGACTGAGGGTAGCTAGTGTGATTGAATATCAATAATAATAATAATAATAATAATAATAATAATAATAATAAACAACATTATAAAGACTTTATATAAAGCAGGGATCCAAAAGGCTTAGAAGTCACCTACTGAAAATCAAAAGAAAAACACCTTCTTAGCAGCCGGCTAAAAAGAGAGAGACCTTTACATAATAAATCTTCTTCCTGAAAAAAGCGGAAGACACTTCCATTAATGCCCAGGGGGAGAAATAGTCCAGAGACAGAAGGACAAGGAAGCAATGGGAACACCAAGCTACCAGAAAACAAAAGATAAAATGGCTATAAAAAGGCCTCATATTTCAATAATCACCCGAAATGTAAATAGACTGAACTCATAAATAAAAAGGCAGAGTTGCAGAATGGATAAAAACAAAACAAAGTAAAACAAAACAAAAACCCAACCATATGCTGCCTCGTGGAGACACGTCTCAGCTCTAAAGACAAATATAGACTCAAAATGAAAAGGCGGGAAAATATATTTCAAGCAAATGGCATTCTGAGAAAAGCAGGAATAGTTTGTGTAGAACCAAAGTGACTCCATCTTAAATACAAACCCTGCATTTTGAACTTAAGCGGAATACAAAAAAAAGACTGACTAAGAGTCACCCCACCCAACAATTGGCCAATCAGAGACCTCTTGTACATTATCTCTGACCATCAACTGACTAAGTCACCCCACCCAACAATTAGCCAATCAGAGACCCTTTGGAAATTATCTGAAAGTCCCACCTGCCAAGTTCCCTGTCCTGTGGTTCTTTTCCTCGGTGTGAAGTTTAACCAATCCCCTTAAAGTTTTTAAAATAAACTCACCAATCCTGTAACGCCACGGCTGTACTCCCCTGCTTGCAGCTTTACCCTTTAAAAACCCTTTGAAACTGTAAGTCAGGGCCGATACTTCCACTGCTGCGTCAGCACATCGGTATTCAGCCTGGGCTCGAGCCTGCAAATAAACTCCCTCTTGTTCTGACATCGGTGTCGGCTCCTTGGTGCACATAGACACTCCAAATCAGGTATAACAGTTTGCTCATATTCTCCTGGGGCATCACCGTGTTCAGTCTCGGAGGATATGGGGAGAGGGGCTCTCTGTTTTGCAAGATGGCTCGACCTTGATTTTTGCAACCAGAGCTGGTAATCAACTGTTGTTTCTCTGCCATCCTCACTTCTCTGCCATCCCCAATTTCCTGCTTTCTGCCCTGATGCCTCAGCACTGCCACCACTGAGCACTACTCACAGCTCTCTCAAGAAGTAAATTTTCAGGGAACCTATCTCACCTTCTCTTCTCCCCTCCTTCTACAGGGAGCTTGGCTGCAAAAGACAGTATCTTTGTATTTTCCAATCTACCGCCCAACTCCTGGGGTTCTGACCTGTGGTTCTAACCTGTGGTATCTCTTATTCACAGACCCCACACTCAGACATGCTGGTGTGCAGTTTAGGTTTGTTTTTTTTTTAATTGAGTTTTAGATATTTAGTTTATTGTTGTTTTAAGGGAATAGATCTGGGTGTTATGGCGCAGGTGAGAACAGGGACCCACAGAGCCAAAACAGAGAATTAAGAGCCTTTATTAGCTAGCCAGGGACTGACTCTCTACCATGCAGGGTTAAAGGATAACAGCCCCGAGCTTCCAGAGGAGGAGTTTATAAAGCTTAAGACCATATCCTGGTGGTCTTTTGAACAAGCAAGCAAGCAGATTACAGGAAGCAGCAGATTATAGAAAGCAGATATTGGCTATAAACATCCCATACAAAGGTAAATGTCCTATACAAAGGTAAATGTCCTCAGGGAACTCTTAGATCAAACAGGGTGTAGCAGGCAGTTTCCTTATATGCATCCTAGTGGTGGTCAGTGCTTTCCTGAGGGCTGGCACCTGGAGATATCATTTCTCTGACTGATTTACTAGAAAGTTTTTTTACTTCTACATGAGATATCTCTCACTTCTCCATGTTTCTCTGTTTGCACTTTTTATAACTTCTTTTTCACTCAATTTTATGTTTCTGAAACTCATCAACATCAATGCATATAGCTATAATTGATTTCTTTCTTACTGCTGTGTGGCACTCAAGAGTATGTATATAACAAATATATTTTTCCATTCTCTATACATATTTGCATTGTTTTTCAGTTTGGGATTTTTACAATGACTATTACAATGTTCATTTTAAAAATATCTCATGGAGCACATGTACAAGATCTTACCTGAAATAAATATTTAGAAGTGGAATTGCTAAGTTGCAAAGTTGTAAGTAGTCTTTGGAAAATTATTTACTCTCCCACCAGCAACATGTAAGACTTTCTACTATTCCACATGCTCATCAGCACTTCCCTTTGCTACATGCAGCTTGGCCTTGGAGATAGCTGGCCTGGAAACTTAACAGGTCCACTTTGTGATACTTTTAGACTAATTAAATTTATAGACCCAGTCAGGCCACCTGTCAACTGAGTTCGATAATACAATCAACTGATTTATTTTTTTCCTATAGAGTCATGTACCTATCTCATTAAAGAAAAATATAGATACAAATTTAAAATAGTAGAAAGAACCAAATATATTGGGTCACGGTAGCAGGTTCAAATTCCTGGTAATTTTATTTTCTTGGGTCTGATTTCCTTAACCTGCACAAGTGGAATATAAGATATGTTTGGCTTCTAAGGACACTATCTACTCTGAAATTTTTAAATACTAATATTTGTCAAGATGTGGAACTTATTAAGGTTCTAAAACCTTACCACATAATACTTTGATTCAAATTATGAAGCCTTACTTTCAACAACTGGTTTAGAAATAATAACTTCTACTTGAACTTGGCTACAACTTCAAATTAAAACTTTTACTCAGCAGTGACTCAGCTATTGACCATTATTTACTCTGGAAACATTCAGCTCTCTAAGTTACTTGTTGCTTTTGAGACTTACCATTTTGAACACTTAACCTGTTTTCAAGACTAATTTATATGTCTGTTCTAGCCACTCTAAAACAGAAACTCTCACACTGATTATAAGAGAGAAAGGGTGGGGAGAGGGAAGGATAGAGGATGGCTGAGCTAGGGTGCTTACATCACCACACACACACATTCATACACCACATACATGTTCATGCCACACACCAAGAACTTTTTATTCACAACATATTTAGAAGTTTTTAATGTGATCATCAATATCTGATGGACAGTTTATAAAAAGAGGGATTTCATTACCTCTTTTAAAAAGCATTAATTTTTTTTTTTTAATGTGGCTTCAATGTTATATATACTGGCAAGAAATTCTAATATTTCTGAATTTGTCCCTGCTTCAATTTAAGATTACCCATTAAAGAAGTCTTAAAAGCTACACATCAGTGTGTGTTGACTTAAAATTTAAAAAAATACTGTAATTCTTTTGATTTTGCTTATAGTCCAAAAATAAATATTTGACTCTTAAAGGTTAAGGAAAATTCATTTCTGCTTACAGTCACTGCACATGTCCTGTGCTGGTTCCAATTCTGTCAGCCAAACAGCTGTACCCTTCCACCAGGGGCTCTTTGGCCAGCTGTGCACTCAGAGATTCTTGAAGACCTCTTAAAAGCATTTATAGATTTTCATATGGACAGGTGTCCCTGCATAAAGCAAAGCTGCCTTCTAAAGAATGTAATAAGAAGGATACCATATTTAGTACCATGAAATAGTTTAAATTGCTTGCAGGTAATGATACAAAAGGAATGCCCATACAACTCAAACAATAGGTTACTTCTTTGCCAAATTACTTTTGCTTTTGGGAGAAGTTATCTTATTCACACAAGTCCCACCATCTAGTGGCACTTTTTTGGTCAGAGTCTACACTAGAATCACCTGACACCTGGCTCTTCCTCCCTGAAGCAAAAATCTCCTGCTGGTAATTATGACTAATTCAGAATGCCTTAAGACATAGATCAGGAGACTCTTCATGTAAGATTACTTTAATAAACATTTGTCTTGATAAAAGTATTGGAATTTCTTCAGCTGCAGTATTTAAATTTTAGAGAACTGTTCTTTCTTTTAATTCAGTACCAAGCATTGATAAAGTAGGAAGCAGATAGCATTGGCACATGGCATTCTTTGCTAGATACATGCCAGAGAAAGAGAAATAGGTAGATTCAATTCATTGATTATGTGTTGCTGGTTCAGTGTTATTCAAAATTCCTCTCCACAAACCATAAGCTACCCATCCTGGCAAAACCAGAACAGAAACTCAGAGTAAATATTTAGAAATCTTCTTGCAATTTTTAACTTTTAATTTGAAATAATTGCAAATTTACAGAAAAGTTGAAAAACAGAATACAAAGAACTTCCATATACTTTTTATCCAGACTCCCTAATTCTTACATTTGATCACTCTGCCATAACATTCTGCATGCGTGTTATATGTGTTGTGTGTGTGTATATGTGTTGAATGGGCATGTGTGTGTTCTTGAACCACCTAATAATAAATTTCAGACATGATACTCCATTTCTTATTATTTTATTGTGTTTCCTACAAACAAGTGCATTTTTCTATATAACTATAGTATAACCATCAAAATCAAGAAATTTATTTTGATCTAATATTCCCATCAAATTTTCAGCCCCTTTTTAGATTTCTCTGATTGTACTAATAATGTCCTTTATAGTTCCAGAATCCAATCCAGGATTACACATTACATGTAGTTTCACATCTCTAGTCCCCTTTAATCTGAAATAGCTTCTCAGCCTTTCTTGATCTTGTCGTTTTTAAAAAGTGCAGATTTGTACTTGATAAATATGTTCCTTGATTTGGTTCTTTTGAAGTTTCCTTGTTGTTTGCGCATTTGGGGCAAATATCCTATGGAAGTGGCACTGTTCTTTTCTATGTCTGGGGACAGCTAACCTTAGTTTGTCCTATTACTAGTTTAGATGGCATCTGCCATATTTCTCTACTGTAAAGTTAGTTAACAAATATCTTATACTCGTTAACTGGTAATTAATGGGTATTTTTGTAGGGAGAAACTTTGAGACTTCTACAAGTAGTTAGAACTTCCACTTCTGTCTCACTGATATCAATATGAAGTCATGAATTCCTACTTTGCTCAAAGATTACAAATTATTATTATCTTATTGCTCAAATGTCTCATTTGGCCAGTGAGAGTGACTTCAAACTGGTTTCTATGTTGGTTTAACATGTTTCTATCATTTGTTAATCATATTTGTATTTTCTATAACAAAATAAATGATCCAAGCTCCTCTTGCATTTTTTTCTGCCCAAACTTAGAGTCAACCTTTTCTCCAAAGAGCTCTTATTACTTCAAGTGGAATGTTGCATTTAAAATCCAAGCTCTGAACATTACCAGAGTATCATTGGTTCCAGGCACTTTCAGCATAGATAGAACTAGGAAATTATCTATCTATCTATCTATCTATCTATCTATCTATCTATCTATCTATCCATATCATTAATACACACATTAAATATAATGTGTATTTAATATATATCTATATATTAAAGACCATGAGTTCACAACAATACTTTCAATTCCAATACAATAGCATAGGGTTTATTTTTAACTATTCTTCTTTTCATACATATTATTTTCTTCTCCAACAGTGTTGACTCTTATTATTCTCAATGGATTTGTTTATTGATACAATTTTACCTGTGTAATTACCCTCTCAGCTAGTCTGGCTAAAAGCTAGACTAGCCAGCACCTTCTTCCTGGCCAGGTATAAAGTCAAAAGTTCTGACCAATGAAGGGAAAAGTGAAGAGAAAAAAAGCAAAGAAAAGGAAGGGGAGAGGAAAGAAAAGAGGTAAAGAGAAAGAAAGAGATGGAAGTGAAAGAGAAAAGAACAAGGAGCAAGGAGGAAGGAGCATAGAGATGTCTTTGTTTAGTAATTTGACAGAGCAATTTAATGTTTGTTGAATCCAATGATAAAATAATGGGACTTGTATTTTGTATATTTTCTTTTTCTTTTATTTTCTAGTAACACTTTATTGTATTTTATAAAATTATTAGCCTGTTAAGGTTTTTTTTTGGGGGGGAGGAATAATGCTAGTTCATCACCACAGATAGTTTGAAAAACATTGCTCTAATCTTCCATCTTTAAACACAGTGGTTGGTAAAGAACACACTGGACCAACACAGACACCTTTATTTGTTTAAAGTCATCTATGGCAGCTTTTGCTGTAAGACACAATTGCATAGATTGAGACTGTAAGGCACAAAAAGTCTAAAATATTTATTCATAAATATAGAATAAATTTATTCATAAATTCCTTTTATAGAAGGAATTTAGAAAATGTTAGATATCTGATCCAATATTAGTATATTGTGTACTTATTTATTACATATATTTGTATTCTCTCTCTCTCTCTCTCTCTCTCTCTCTCTCTCTCTCTGTCTCTCTCTTTCTCTCAATCTCTCATTCTCTCTCTCTCCCATCCCCCTTAATAGGCAAACCCATGAGGGCAGAGGTCTCATCTGCTTTTTTTTTCCAGATGGATCCTAGGCACCTGGGGAAAATGCCCAGTGACAGTAGCTGTGCAGTAAATACTTACTAAATTTTAATCATGGAATGACACTTGTCACACCTACACAAGTTTGCTTTTCACTCTTCATCCCATCTCTAATACTGAGTCAGTCCATCCATCAGGCTTCCTGCATAAATGCAAAGGAGGGTCAATGGCCCATCATTGTTTGAATTCATTCCTCCACGTCCATAAATATAGTATAACAATTTAAAAGTGAGTAATGCTATTTTTCAGAGTCCCTAGGCAAGAAGAAATTGTAATATTGGTAGCATCCTTAAAACTGCACATAGACATAA
Organism: Macroglossus sobrinus; assembly: GCA_004027375.1. Classification (NCBI taxonomy): domain Eukaryota; kingdom Metazoa; phylum Chordata; class Mammalia; order Chiroptera; family Pteropodidae; genus Macroglossus; species Macroglossus sobrinus. The sequence goes on from PVKZ01002391.1 coordinate 64,088, forward strand.
GTTTATGTGCATGGTTCTGATCATATTCTCAAGATCCAACCAAATGAACTCCAGCTAAGACTAAGTCTAAAATATCTTCTCCTGAGGCAGACCTAGAAGATCCTTCTCTAGAGGCTTTATAGTAACTTCTGGAGGTGTGTGACTTTGCTTCTGCGAATCCAGCAAGAATACTTACTTTTCTAGACATTCCATCACCTAACAAGACAAGATGTATGTATTCACACTACTTAGCATTCATGTCTTCCCAAGCTATAGTATGTCTGCTTTGAAGATGACACAAGAAAATGTTTTCTTGAGGCTAAATGACATCAACTGTAAGATAAATCATTGATTCAATGACAGCTCTTTAGAAAAAAAAATTACTCTTTCATTGCATAAATTAATTAAAGAATAGATTTAATTACAGAGAAATTAAAATGAAGAAGGGGAGAGAGTCCCCCTCTCTGGGAGAAGAAATTGTATCTTCATCAGAAAAAAAATACTTTACCGATTCTCTTTGGGGTTTCCTCATTATCTAGACACCCAATAGCCCTTCCTATACTGCCACTTACCCAACTCTAGACAGCAGCTAATGGACAAACCCCTAACTTGTGTATCTATAATGTAAAACAAAATTGATGGATAATGGGAATGGGAAGGTCTCACTCCTGCACATTTTGATGGTCAGCCTAATCTTCCATATTCTCCTCTCTGCACTTTCCTCCCTTTGGAGCAAGGAAGAAAAGAGCACTCAATTTAATATGTATTCAATTCTTAGGACAGAGTATGGGAGTACATCTAAGGACTGAGGCACAGAACAAGGAACAGTCACAAGTACAGCTGTGTTCTGCCTCCACTTATTTATGAATGCATGCAACACTTACTTATCAAGTGTATTAATCAATATTCTTGCTGCCCTACCAGAAACTGCAACTGACCCCCGCCATGTGGCATGAAGCTACCTAACAGCCTAGGTAAGTATTCCTATACACCAAAAGAAGGCAGACTTTTCGACTCTACTGTGTGGCTGGTGATACTGCAGCAAAGAAAACAGATAAAAAAAAAAACAAACCCTAGCTTGTAAGACCTACTGTCATCTGTGATGGGCTCACAAACCCCTGAGATCTGCCCGAGTGATATTGTATCTTGTGTTGGCAGTGGTGATCTTCCCATCACTGTATTCTAGGGTGAGTGTTTCATAAACTATATAAATGTCTAACCAGTGTACTGTATACTTAAAACTAGTAGCAAAACTAGAAGTAAAATGTGAATAAATAAATAAATAAATAAACAAACAAACAAATAAATAAATAAATAAACAAAAACCTAGCCTGTTTTTTGGTTACAAGGGTGACAAAAATGCTGAGAAGCCATACTTGAAAGTTTGGAGCAATTAAGACATTAACAAAAACAAGAAGCAGCTAATAGCCCTGGAGCTAGCTCTCTGTGTGACAATGAACCATGAGGGAGGGAAACTGGAGCCATGAAGGAGACACAGAGGTCCCAAGGTAGAGAGTGGGGGAAGAAGTAGTCTGGCTTCTCCCCTCCTACTGCCCACCAGGCTCCTGTCAGTCCTTCCTGACTGGAAATCAGAGGATAAGGCAGCCTGTAAAAAGTGGTTCTCTGAGCATATAAGATTGGAGAGGGATGGGGTAAGAATCTGGAGCAAACATACAGGCAAGAGAAGTGGCATCCATTTCTGAGCCACATATCCCCCAGAACAACTGCAACTTGGGATACATAGGAGAGTGAGATGGAAGCTGAAAATCATCTGTTTAGAGAGGAAATAAGGTAGACTGAGGCCAGATCACATCAGTATGTTCTTTTCCAGGACATACTTTAGAACAAAACAATACCAGATTTAGGCAATGCTGATCTTCCAAGTACTTTCTTCAAACAATTCAGCATAAACACTTCTAAACATCTTTGTAGAAGATGCAAAAGTCTAGCCTTTAGGAAACATTTGCTGCTAGACTTCTTATCCCTCAAGCATCTATATGAAGAGTGAAATGAGAAAAATCACGTTTCATATGTTTTTCCAGAATCTGTCATTGGCCCCAGGCCTATGGGCACTGAACTACCTACCTGCAAGGCCACCTAAACACCAAGCAGTAGGCCGACACTGCAGACTATTTAAAAAGTGGAAGACAGTCCAGGCTCTCACACCGCAGTTTACCTGTATCCCCCACAAACTTAGCACGTAAAATTAACCAGATAGAGAGCTTGAGTAGATTTTAGTCCTTTAAACTACACAGTGAAGGGCACCAGCTATGTGGATCACCCATGGAACACTGTCCCCCACCCCCAAAAGCCTCTCACACAGATGTGTTCCTTGGAAAGTAAGTACTTTTTTTGGTTGGGTAAACTGAATACTTTTGAGTGGTTTTCATTAGAGTAAAAATATTTGATTAAAGTATTTGCTATATCTCATGTAAAATAAAAATCATAGAGTCCAAGAGTCCACAAGGATAATGATGCTTTTTGTTTATCAAGTGCTTTCCAAGCTCTTCATTTTTATTTAATAATAATTAATATCTGCCATATCCCTGTGAGAATGAAAGGAGACAGTATTATGTATGATCTTTATACTTTATCACTTTTAAAGTGCAGGAATGGCATGAAATATACTGGGGAAATAGCCAGAATTTGAACCCAGGCAACAATGCTTTTATATGTTCAAATCTGTTCTTTAACAACGTAACCGAAGCCTATGCAAGCATGTGAAAATAAGAAAAGAAAAGCTTGTGGATCCCTGGCCTTGTTGGGTGCTGCCAGACTTAGCCAAATCCACTCACACTTTACACAGACCTGCAGAGAAGCACCAAGGATAAATGTTGATTAATGGAGGGGTAATGGTAAAATGATTATGTTCATGTTGTTGACACTGATGGAAACTGTGGTGATGGTGATAATGAACTTATGTCATCTATCCTTGAGAAAATCTCAAGTTAGCATTGAAGAATTGTTTGGTATTGAGGCACTTTCATTGGCTTATAAAACATGAGATAATTGTGAAAAACAGAGACACATGATATATCCTATAGTACTGATAGTCCCTTGCTGCTTCTTTCTTTTAAGTCATATCATCTGTATCTATGACATTTATCTGGCAACTTATCATGCAATACTCACTGCTATCCTTTGTTCTACAGTCTTGGATAGCAATTTAACTTTTATAATGCCCTAAATTTTAATGTGTGCATGTATTACATGCCTAACTAAGTAATATATATTTTGATGGCAGGAATTATGTATTTTTTTCTCCACTGGCTGTTTCCTGTCCCTAGTCAGTGGCTGGTCTAGCATATTATCAGTAAATACTAACTGAATGGAAGCTTCCTGGTTAGAGGAGCCCAGTCTAATTCTGCAGCTAAAAGGCAGATTCTGGCTGAGGAAGGAAGCAGGGCTGAGCTGGAAAGCCACTAGTCCTGGCATCAACATTTGCCCCATCTGGAACATGCTGGGGCAAAGTGATGTCACCAGATCCTACCAGCCTTGGCATGGAATATGCTGGGGGATCAGGGAGAAGAGAATTTGCCACTCGCTCTTTAGGTCGGCCCCATTACTACTGGGCTTCCACACCTCTGTTGTGACTTTACCTCAAGTGCTGTGAGTTGTGCAGGCATGGAGAAGTGCTCAAGACTGTCCTGTGCAGGGAGCTGTAGATCGCTTCAAACTACTGCCACAGGAAGGTTTCTATGGAAACATCTCAGGATTTTCATAGTTTTTTCCCCCCTATAAAATTTCCTTCTCCTCATTCCTGTTAACTTTGCTAGTTAAACTGTCAAGCCAGTTTTGAAAGGGAATAAAATTTGTGTCCTTTCTCCCATCCTGAAGCCAAAATCTATTTTGGTTCATATAAAAATGATCGTATTACAGCTTTTGGCATGTTTTTTAACTAAGAAAAAATAACTTGGATTAGCTAGTGCCAATAAACTAAGTATTTCAATTAAATTTAACATTAGTAAAATATCAGTCATACCAGGCTGTCTCAACCAACCTTAAAACAGTATGTATAACCCCCTCAAAGCAGCTGTCGGCAAAAACAGTTTCTATCATTCATATGAAACTTTAGGCAATAAAAGGAATTATTTGAGGGACTCAGAGAAAGGACAAATGTCTTAGGCTCAGAAACAAAGCCTGGATAGGGCTAGACTTTGTGTTACAGGCCATTTTAAGCAAAAAGAAATAGAAAAGCATCATTTTTTCCAGTTTCTGTCCATCATATAGACTCCAAGGGGGCTGTCAGGGACCTGCAGATAAAGGAGTCATAGAGTTGGTGGAGTCAGATAAAGCGACCCTCTGGATCTTTTCAGTTTTATGAAAAGAGGGTTTTTCCAGCATATTCTTGCTGTACAAATCCACCCATTGGCATTCATCCATGTTCAAGTCCCAACACAAGAGTGTGGAAAGGTCCTGTGTTTGTATTTATATTCACACACTAGGTGCTGCAATTTACCTTACCTGCTGGCTGTCATGGTACATAGGGTTGGGGTTGGGGGCCCAGGGCGCAGAGGGTCTTACTCTTCTCACCTGACTGAGAAACCTGGCTAAAGACAGGTCATCCAGTACTTCATTTGACAAAACTTCAATGAGCATGTGATGAGGCAGGCAATGTGCCACAATTTATGGGATGATTGAATAAGATTCCTGACCTACAGATGTTCATAGGACAGATATTTGTTAACAAATTACCCCAGTACAGCCTGGTAATGGCCCTAACAGGTATGTGGGTGGTGTAATTGTGGGAATACAGAGAGACAACTATGAGTGTCACCTACAGCCCAGGAAGGGGAGGGGAGGATAGCATCTCCAAAAAGCATAGCATCTACAAACAGAAACCGAGGGAAAGAGAGTATGCAATTGGGACAAACTGCATATCTACTTATAGATTGAGAAGGGAGGTTGATACTATCTGCATAGCATAATATAAACATACAAAAATGCTTTAATAATTATCTGTGTAAATTTTAGAATAAAGATTTTGTGCTTACACTAACATCTCAGTTTATAAAGGTCATTAAGATAAGATTACTACTATTGAAACTAATTTTAGTTTTCAAACCAAAAAGGGGTTGTGGGTAAATATATTTCACATTTCTGAACTATGCAGAAGATCTAACTTCAACAAGTAATTGACCTTAATTTTATGAGTGTCACCTACAGCCAAGCTACCCTGAACAAGCCTGATCCCATCTGATCTCGGAAGCTAAGCAGGGTCAGGCCTGGTTAGTATATTTGTATGGGAGACCACCTAAGGAGACCAGGTGCTGTAGGCATAAAAAATATAAAAAATAAGAGATTATAAGCTGTGATAAGGTCTTTGCAATCTGTGAGGTCAACCAAGGGTTACTTTGTCTAAATACAATAATAATAATTTTATGAGTGTAAAATTTTCAACTAATTTTTCTTAGCCAGCAGATTTTTTTATTATCATAAATCAATTTTATTGGTTAAAATGAAAAATAACTTATTTTTGCTCAGAAATTAACAGTTGTCAGAACTGACTGCATTTTGCATGGTGGTTAGCAACCTGAGTGATACTCAGATGCTTCTGAAAAACTGATAAAATGCGAGATTCATCACTTAATGTATACTTTTAGTTGTAATATGATTGTATCAGTCAAGGTCCAGTCAGGAAAACAAATCATACTAGTGAGTGTGACAGAGAGAATTTAATACAGGAACTTTGTTCTATAGGTTTCAGGACTTAGGTAAAAATGGAACATGTTGACAACACACAGATAATAAATGCAGGGATCAGCTATTTCCTTCAGGGCTACAGACTCAGCTAAAAGAGGTTGATATTCATACCTCAGAACTCAAAGGAATGGGCCCTGCAGAATTGGGACTCAAACCACAGAGAGGACACTGCCTAAATTTGGCTGGTACATCTGGGACACATGATAAAGCTTGTTTGGGGATGCAGAAGAAAAGCTGGGGGATGCAAAACCAACCACCACAATCAGGGCTTTTGAGGGTGAAACAAATGACCACCAAGAAGAAAGTCTCTTTGCCCTCCTCTAGTCTTGTAACATAGTTCTTGTTGTTAGAACATAACAAGTAACCACTAGGCAAATAGGAAATATAATATTAGCCCAGGTATTATAGAGCAGAGGACATAGGAGTAGATTTGAATTGAAAGACAAAAACTTAGTAACAGGTAAAGTTTTATTAAGACAAAATACCAATTAAGATTCACAGAGAAATAAGAGAATCATTACCAATTTATTGTAACATGAGTACCTTCTCAACAAAGAACTTCAAAATCATTAATAGAAAGTTTGCTTGAGAGTAAGAAAATTGTAGCACATACAAATTAAGCCCTGTTCTCAGATGGAGGTTCCTGATTTTAGTTAAATTAAGAACCCTAACTTGTTGATCTCTGTAACCCCTTTGGCATCTGGTATTGGTTAGGCACATAGCAAGTGTACCTGGCTTTTCCTTCTTCTCTTGTTCTAATAGCTACTTCTCCTGCCCAGCCCTTCTGTAATTTGTTTGGAGCCATGTGACATGAAACCAGGGGAATGTGGGTAGAAAGATGTGATGTACACCAGTTCTGGACCTGACCATGAAATCTTTTTTGTACAAGCCCCTTCTCATTTCACAGTTGTTGGTGGTGATGTGACAAGATAAAATAAACCACATGAGAAGGCCATGCCTTCCCTTCCCTCACCAATAGTATCAGCAGGTGCAGAAACTTTGAGATTTCTTTATAGGCAGCCTAAGCCAAACTATTCTAATTAATATAGCAAATATCCAATAGGTGTACACTAAATGAGGGAATTTTTTTCATTGTAAAATGCAGGTATAATTTTACTTCTAAATACTCATAGAAATAGAATTACAATTCAGGAATTTGCTCATTGTTTTCAAACATAAGTAATCCTAATGCACTGAATTTCACATTGTTTCATACTTTAGAACCTAGAACAATTGGTTTGAAAATTATTACTATGCTTCCTAAGGGGACCAATCTAAGCTTACATTGCTACTTAGTGACAGAGGTAGAATCTGCATTCTGGTCTCCTCAGAGTCTAATCTTTGCCAGCAAAATACCTGCAAATTCAGTTCCCAGTTTCTGTGGCATTCTTATCTCTTTGTAGCTGCTAGTTTATTTGGTCAGTTTAAGCAAACTAGTGGATAATGGGATGCAATAAAAGTGAGAGCATAGAGTGAGGAGAGAATAAAATATTAAAAGCCAGCAACAAAACAAGCTTCCATAAAGGCAAAGGACCCTGAGTTGTTAAAATAACCTGAGGGTCATTTTAATTAATATCATACCTAGATAAAAGGTTTCTAATCATTGTATTTACAAAGTGAAAAAGAAAAGGATTAGAAATCCCTATGCATAATACATTTCTTTTATGTTCACTTTATCAAATATTTTCATTTTTCAAGCATGCTCCAGTAGCAGTAACTGTTATGTATGAACTGGAGAGGTCTATGCAAGGAATCTCTGGCATCTAATGTATGGGATCCAGTGAATTTGAGTTAGTTTTCAGCATTAGCTTGGTTCAGAGATTGACAAACACTTTCTGTAAAGGGCCAGATGGGGAATACTTTTGACTTTGTGAGTTATAAGTTTGCAACTACTTAAGTTTGCCATGGAAGAGGGAAAACAACCATCAAAACAGCCATTTATAGTATGTAAACAAAGGAGCTTGGTTGGGTTTCAATAAAACTTTATTTACAAAAGAGGAAACAAGATGAATTTAGGCTGAGAGCTATAGTATGCCAGTCCCTAGTCTAGCCAATGAATTTGATAAAACCCTGAAACTTCTGAGGCACTTACTATAGTCACAGATATAAAGATACATAACAAAGTCCTACATTCTCTTTCCAATCATGTAGTTGGTCACTGCATTTGGGGCTCAGAAAGCATAAATAATTCATATAACACCTCAGTTCCCTAGTGAAAATAGCTTAAAATGTATGTACCACTTGAGTAGAAAAGTCCAGTTATGGAAGCTAGCTGACTGGAAGTGGGAAGCTTTTGGTTCCAAAGTTGTATAAGGGGAGAAGTAGGGTTCTTCTTATTGGAATTAACTGTCTCTCTTTTGGTCAGCCACAGCACTTTGTAGTTATGGCAGCAGATTCCCTGTCATTCCATGTTGACTCTGCAATACCCAGCCTTGGTTTCCATTGAGTGTGCTGTAGGTGATGGCACATAGCTAGCTCATCAGGAGCCCCACTGAAGCATAATGTCCCATGGATGAGGGCATCCAGAAACCTTGTGCTCTTGCTTTGTATGCTATGTACAGAGTTCTTACAAAGCAAAACTACAATGAGAACAAACTTTTAAAAAAACAAATGCAAACTGTAAATGAAGAATTCTCTGTTTCAGGTCCTCAGAGTTTCAACAACTGAGTGAAGTAAAGACAGGTGGTGCTGGTGGTGGTGGTGGTGGCAGTGGCAGCAGCATGGGTAAGGGTGTGGTTGGGAGGTAGGGGTGTTAACTAGGTAAATTGCTGGCTCACTCAAGGATTAAAAATTATGCTATTTTATAGATTACTCCTTTGTCATCAAGGAAATAACTCTTCACAGAAATGACTAACAATAAAAGCAAAGCCATTAAGGAAATTTAGTTTTTTAACAACCATGCCTAGCATAAGGGCATTTTCTCCTCAAAGACTCTTATTTCCTTAAGAGTGTCCATGCAACAATGTTCATATGGCCTTCAAATTCTAGTTCAAGTTCTTTCTAATTTAGGAAAGTTTTTGTGGGCTGAATTGGCAGGAAATTTTACCAAAGCTCCTGGTCCATTAATTGTATCTTTAAAAAACTTTTCTAGCAAACTTCCTTTAAGGTAGTCCACATTGGAATTTCTTTTGGGTTCTTTTGGCAGCAAAAGAGAGGCATAGGAATGTCTGTCATGGACAGTCTGGGATTGAAGTTGCAGAGTCCATTTCTCAGGTGGGGGCCCTATGAAGGGACATGAGCACAGAAGGTAAGCTATTTCTCATGACCCTGCTCCTCAGAGAAGTCAGGCTTCTCACACACTTTCAGTTAGGGAGAGTCACTCTTGTCACACAGAGTGAGGACAAATGGCCTTCATCCTCCACATACCTTACAACTGTCCTTAGTTCTGGATCCAGGCTCTTGGAGCTTTGCTGGCAGAAGCATAGCTATTGCAGGTGTAGAGCAAAGATGCCTGTGAAGGAACATGTTGGAGAGCAAAGGAGATATCACTCACTTTGGTTTTTTCTGCTCAAGTTACTAGCTAAGTTTCTTGCCTGAATAGGTAGCAGGCCACAGAGACACATATGTGGCTAAGAAAAAGACAATAGAAAAAAATTAGGATCAGAGGGAGCTTGCAAAGGACTCCTCAAACCACTACAAATAGGCACGTGCTGCCTGCATCTCAACTTAGAATTCACTCTGGTTTCTATCCTGAGTGGAGATGGGAGGCAGGCTTCAGGTCAAATGTAAAGAATGACCACTTGGCTGAGCTGGTCAGTGTGGACAGCAGTATTAGAGGGAAAATATTTTGACTGTGAAGTCTTTAAAACATTTTTTCTTTTAGTCATCCCAAACAATTTCTTATTCTAAGAGTATTCTCTATGACAGGGATCTGCATTTCTTTTCCCATCAAAAAACTAGACAGTAAACCTTTTTGGCTTTGCAGTTCACAAAGTTCTGTCACAACTACTCAATTCTACCCAGTAACAGATAATAAATGTATAAACCAATAGGCATGGCTGTTTTTCCAAAAGAACTTTATTTACAAAAACTGGCGTGTGTAGATGAATGCATCAACAAAATAAAGTAAATACATACAATGGACTATTACTCAGTCTTTAAAAGGAAGGAAATTCTGATATATGGTGCAACATTGATGAACCTTGAAAAAATTATACTAAGTTAAATAAGCCAATCACAAAATGACAAATATTAGATGGTTCTGTTTATATAAGGTATATAGAGTAAACAAAATCATAGAGACAGAAAGTAGAATCGTGGTTGCCAGGGCTAAGAGAGAAAGGAATGAGGGGTTAATATTTAATAGTACAGTGTTTTAGTTTTGCAAGATTAAAAGAGTTCTGGAAATGGATGGTGGTGACGGTTCTACAAAAATGTGAATGTACATAATAAACTATATAATTAAAAATGGTTAAAATGGATAATTTTATTTTATATACACACACAGTGGGCTGACCCTCTTCCATCCTCCTGAAGACTAATGCATGTAGTGTACAGATAAGTACTAAATTTTCACTCAGCAAATGGTCCTGTTGTTTCTTCTATACCCGTCCTCTGAGATATAAAGTGGAGGATGGAGAAAGAAATGTGTTTTCTATTTTTTGCTTTACTGGGGACATGAGAAATGCATTACTGAAACTATTTGAATTTTGAGAAATTTGGAAAATTTTAAAAAGTAAAAATTTTATTTTGGGGGGAAGAGGTTATTATTTCATCTTCAAAGAAAATTTGCATTGATCTTGTTTGAACACATAAAAGTTAATTGTTTGATCTCACTGCCTAAAAATATTTCCCAAAGAAATAATGTATTAGAAAGCTGAAAGAGGTTCAGATAACTATGTTATATTAGTCTACAGCATTCGAATAAATTTTCTCAGTCAATCGTGTGTGTGTGCTTGTCTCATATAGATATATTCAGATGTATTTATCATATATGTTGTATGTGTACACTAAAGCACAAAACACATATATGTCTCCAAATGGTACTTAATCACTAAATATAGATGTGCAGTGATAGAGAAAGTGAGGGAGCTCAAGTCCAAGATTTCTTCACTGATATTAATTTTTATTTAAGTAATTTTAAACATCTTCATAAAATAAGATTTATAACCTCAGAGTAGGAAATTATATGTTGATTCAGAAAAGAATAGAATAGGGAGTGGCCCAACAATCATACCTTTCCTTTGCCTTTCTAGGGTGTGGACTGAAGTTTGATTTGGTTAAGAGTTAGCAAATCAAAGGGCAAGAGTTAGCTAAGTCAATGCGATCTCATTTCCTCTCCTTAAATAAACTCATTAGCAAAAAATACAAGAATTTTTTCTCACAATATAGACATATTTTTTTTGTTTCTATTCTCCAACCTGACTTACTTTCAAGATACCTCAGTGAGAATTGTGCTAAAGCCATTTTTTGGTACATTACTTAGACCCTTCTACACTATTCCATCTCCACCCTGTTGGAACTGGATTTGAACCTATGACTTTGAAGCAAAAGATCTGAGAGCCAGTTGGCAACCCAACTTTATCATCTCACCAAAGCCCCCAATCTTATTCACCTCCCTCATCTCAAACTTTTAATTTCCACTCTTTTTAAAAATCTTCTGTTACATCCAGTTTCCACTGTATTTCTATGAATAATGTTACTAGGTTTGTATTTATTTTTATTCCTAAAGACTTTATGGTGTTTACTTATTCTTGTTTTGATACTGCTGTTGACTTTGGAGTTATAATTACCACTACTATGGACTGAGAAAGCTTAATGATAGATTGAGGCTATTTGACCAACCACTATGTGGGAAATGGTGTAATGGCAGTCATTAGAAATTAAATGATATAGAACAATTTTAATTAGACATGACTGACATCAGCTGCCTCTATTCTCAGGGCTATTAAGGCTGAGAGTTGAAAAATACTAAAAGTCACATTACCTTGTTTTATCTTGAGAAGAGAAGGGCTGTCAACTTTGCCTTTAAGAGTTTTTCTTTCTCATTTTATAGTGAATTTGGCTTTGCTTTGGGATTAAGCAGCTATATGATTTCTGCTTATTTGGAGAAGTCATTCTGTGAAGTTTATGATCAACAATATGGGGAGGTAAAAATGATCATTTAGACATTTGGAAAGTACAGGATAGATATTTGCTCTTTCTCATTGTTAAAGGCCAAACCCTTCTTTATTAAAAAAAAAAAGTGGGATGGAAACTATGTTTACAGGTTCTTATTGTTTCACAGAAATGCATTGTGTTTTAATAAAGATCTATATGAATATTAAGCATGATTTTTTAAACACTTTTATTTGTGAGTAATAGTGAAACACATTTCACAGAAATAAACTTCACCATGAAAGAAAATCCATAACTCTGAGGAACTCTTTTCTCCTATGTATCACCCCTGGACAATTATATTCGTTACTAGAAATTCAGCTACCATCATGATGCAGATTTCTCCCTAATCTGTACCTCACGTCCTTTTTCTCCCAGCTCACTAATTACATTTTACTGAACATTTTCTTCTGAGCTTCTGGGTCTGATTCTGATGACATTTGTCACTGAAAGGCTACCTGTCATTGGCTCTGAGTCAGACACACTTAGATTCATGTTCTTGCTACTTAATCTTGCTGTCATTTTTTCTCTTCTATAGAGTTGAGCCAACTACATAACAGGGTACTTCTGCACATGGCATGAGATAATGTAAACAAAAGGCCTAGCCAGGTGTCCTGCAGATGGTAATGATTCAACACATAGTACCCATTTTTACTAAACTATAACTGAGCACATAAAGAAAAATGGCCAAGTCTCTCACTCCTGTTTAATTGAAAAACTGGAGAGATCTATATTGGTGACTTTGTTTTGAAAAATGTCAAGATTAGTGTTATAATTGTAAGGAGGAAAGGAGACATTGAAAGGGTTCTATGTCAATACAGATGTGAAGTTGAGAAGTACATACTTGGAAAAAAGAACTGAGTTCCAAATCTCATTCAACCATTTTCTAGCTTTGAGATTTAGATTTTGGGAAATCCTTCCAACATCTCGGAAAGTATTTCCTTAAAAGTAGGATTCCTCATTAATTGTATGCATTTTTTCAAAGTTTGTTTTAAAATAAAAATAAAATGCTTGAAAATCATATAGCAATTATTAGATAAAAACAAAGGCAGAGGTTTTGAGTAAGTTGAGAAAGCCATTGACCAAAAGCAAACTTTAGATAAAAGAACAGTTTCAATATAGAAATTAAAGTACAAAAGCAGCTCTGATAAAACAGTAGTTTAGTTAGAAGGTTAGAGAGAAGCTAAAGTAGAGCAGATGATTAGCGGTTATGTTTTCTACCTGGTGAAGAATCTCACCTCTAAAATAACAGTATGTAGTCATACCTGAATACATACACACAGCCTCATATTTTATTCACTGTAGTGTGAGAGTTAACAATTAATGGACTCCAAAGTGCTTAGAGATCTCAGAGATTAAGGACATTCAATCGAAATAATTATTAACATGGACTATGGAGAAAAAAAAAAGAAACTTAATACTTGATTGCTCTCCTACTGTCCGACTCAGACTGTCTTATATCCAAGCTCCTTCTTCCCTGTCTTTGCCATCTTCCAAGGATAGGCATTGATTGTTTATCCCACCACTGCCTGGCCTCTTTGAGGTGGTATACTTATCCCTTGGCTTCCAAGCATTGTAGTTGTTAGTTTCTGTTTCCCTCCCATTAGCAATTAGCTTAACCAAATTTCTCCTCTCTCTTACTAGATTACTCTTCAGTGAAATAGAAGAAGGCTTTCTTTTGTTAGAACTTGGGAAAGAAGTTGTTTAGAACATAATAAAAGGTGATTACCTGATTATGAGTTTTTCTTCTTTAATTTGCAAATTATATCCATAAATATTCATAAAAGAAAAGATTAATGGTCCTCGAGAAGAGCTTTCAAGCTGGAGGCAGGCCCTTGCTTAATGCCCATTGCTCACATTAATCTTACTGATACCACCGGAGGTGGCCCCTGCCTATACTCAGATGTTGTCCAGCTCTTCACTTAGCTCTTCTGCATGATAGCCTGACTAACCCTGATTGTTTTCTCTCAGGTCTCTCTGTCACCAGTATCCCAGAACTGGAGACTCCAGATTAGCTCTAACTGGATGGCCACAAAGGCCTCATGAAGGCATGGGAGGCATGTTGGGCTGCAAAAGTGCAGAGGTCACAGCTCAAGTGTACCCAGTCTGAGATAGCCACAGGTTCCACTGTGGTGACAATAGCAATAATCCTGATTCAGGATTTGCGTTTGAGTAAGAATAACACAGGTGAAAAATCCTTGCACACAAGTTGTGTTTAGTGGCAAGGTTATTTTATTTTTATATTTCTGTAATTTCTAAAATAACCATTCCAAAATTCTCATTTTGAGAAAAAATAATCTTTAAGAAAATCTTGCCTCATTTTTAACATCTAGCTTATCCTCTCCAGATAATCTTAATGGCTGCATATGTGCAGTACTTTTCAGAGCACTTATATAGTATGTTATGCACTTTCATGAATGTTTCTCTTTTAGAATTCACTATATCTCTAAGAGGAAAAAAGGACATGTATCATTTCTCTCATTTAGTGATAGGACAGTAGGTTAGACATGATATCATAAGAAGAACTAAAATCTACATATTATAATCACTAATTCATTGTCTGGCAGGACAAATAATGCCTTTCTGGGTTTTCTTTGGAAAAAATAAATCTCTCCTCTTTATGCAGTTTGAAAAAAAAAAAAACAAGCAAAAATGAAAAATAATTTTGGTAAGGCCAGTTTTTAAAAAAAATATTGTGTGTGGGGAAAAAAGCAACACAACTCAGAAAGATAGCCCTTTCCACAAAGGGTAAGAGGCAGCTGTCTCAAGCATGTTGATGGCCCATTCCTGACTACTCTAATCACTGCTGTAACTTCACAGTTGAGCAAGGCATATGGCTTACAATGGGAGCTAAATGACTAGTGTTGGAATGAATGAATAAATCAATGAATAAGTGAGTGAGTGAGTTAGTGTGTGTGTGAGAGGCATCAGAAGTAGATATATTTTCCTAAAACAGGTAGGCTCAGTGTTTCTAATAGACATTCTTGCCTTCTGAGAGTTCTCTATGAGACATTAACTTAGTGCTTTCTTTTTTAACCTGAAATTCTTTTGTAAGCAGTGTGAGTGGATTTTTAGAGTAACCAATTCATCTCAGTTTTCCTGAAATTGTTCCTGTTTTATTTAACACTAGAAGTCCCTTATCTCTTGGAAATCCCTTCGTCCAGGGCAAACTAGGTCAGTTGGTCATCTTATGTCTAGATGATTTCCTTAGGGCAAAATAATTTTTTAAGAATTCATGGCATGAACTTGGCTCTGTGTCTAAGATCTCATAATCAATTAAGGTGAACTTTAGAGTGCAGTATTTTTTCCAATGCTAGTTCCCATGAAAATAGAACCTGTTTTGATAACTCATTCCATACATATTGAGGGTTGATGCGGGTGTCTGAAGGACACTTTACAATTCTAGATATGGCTGCAATGTGATGCATTTTCATTGTCAATTCTACCATCAGTTCTACCATTTGTACTATCACTCCTTCTAAGAATATGTTTGGATTAGCAAGAATATATGCTTTGGTGAGTAGAATAGTTCTACTGGGAAAAGTGAGAAATTTTTTTAGACCCTCCTTAGTTTAGAGAAAAAAATAAATCAGTGTCTATAGGAATTTTTTATTGTCCTAAAAACTTATTAATTTGTAGTTTTTCCTAGTGGAAAATAAAACATTTTTGCTTTTGCAACATTACACAGTCAGTATACTTTGGAACATTGCCTTTCTTCCTCTCTCCCGGGTTTGTTTTTTTTGTTTTGTTTTGATTTTTTTGTTGTTGTTTTGTTTTTGTTTTTGTTTTTGTTTTAGCTTGGGCTGAGAAAAGCATAAAATAAAACAAAAGAAGATAAATAAAATTTGCTTTTGAGAATTTTTTTTTTCAGCAAGTGTTTCTTCAAAACTTATCTCTTGCCTGTAGAAATGGCATTCAGATTTACTTGCCTGAAACCTGCAGTTCAATTGATACTGTTTTACAAATGGTAGAGTCACTCATAACCATTAGTGATACTCCTACAAAAATAATCTGAAAGTTATAAATTCAGTTATAATCTTAAATAAATTAACAAGGGCAAGTATCCTGTTCTATGGCCAACCAGTTTATCTAGGTGAGCAAACTTTGCCTTGAACATACAGTTTAATAACAAATATGAGTACCAGTAAGTCCATTCTTACAGTGTGATTAGAGTTGAGTGAGGATTAGTGAGTGGTGCCAAGATGTGTACTGGTTTTCATATGGCTCCTCTATAATTATCAAATGGGCATGGAGCATTTGAGCAAGAGAAAGATTTTGCTTGTTGGTAAGAACGTTTACCTCCATTTGCTTTAGTTTTTTCATCAGTGCAAAAGTGATGATAACTTTCTTTCAGGAAAGATTTAGGAAGATGTCTAAAAATTTGATATTGAGTTTCACAATTTGTATCAGTTGCATTTTCTGGGGTGGCAGGATAAGACCATAAATATAGAAGCTCACAGTTTCCATGTTTCCATTTACCCAGCTGGTAAATGGCCTTCTCCTTTAAACTCATATGTGGAATTAAATTATAGAAATGGAGAGAGTAAAGGAGGAGAAGGTAAGCAATACAGATAATTCTCTTCATCCTGTCTGAGTCCTAGTTAAATGGCATTTTATAAACCTATTTTTGTAGATTCTCAAATTTTCAACTGTATTCTGGGCACTCTAAATTCCCTGCTACTTTTCAAATACTATTACAAAGAAGTTTGCTTGAGAAGGAAGTTTACTCTAAGAGTAGAGAAAGGCAAAAACCTTTATTTCAAACATCAGGTATTGTATTCTAAGTCAAAACATAAAAGATATTGATTTTCTCTTAAACTACTGCATATGAACCAATTCAAATTAAGTTGGAAGAAGCTTTGTATTTAAGAATTGTTATACAGAAATATTAGTTTAGTAAAGCAATTTATGGCATGCACCAGAGAAGGTCAAAGAAATAAGGCCAACACTGAGGAGAGAGATAGAAGCTGAGGAGCTGTTTGCTTCTTCAAAGCTGGTGTTGAGATAATGTTGCAAAGAGGGTCTCAATAGGTGTGGAGTGGAGGCAAGTGGGATATCTCTAATGGTACACAGTTTAAGGTAGAAGTATTAGCTGTTGTGAAATGTGCTTGGAAGGTCAAGAATTAAAGTCTAAGACACTGAGAACAACCATCAGTTTAGAAGTTGAATGAAGAAAATCTTCCACTTTGAGGTCATCTTAACTAGTTAGCCACAATATATGAGCAGCTCTGTTGTCTCTGCAGGGCCCTAGGCAATGTTTGAAGGTTAAAAAGTAATAGAGGCTCACTAAAGATTCTCTATCATTACAGGAAACACTCATTATAAAAGGTAATAATAATCACCCTTAAATTTCCTGTTCTACCAGCTGTCTGTAGTGGATGCAGCTCCCACCTACACCCTGAATTCCTTGATGACTGAGCACCTCCTGCAAGCCTACCAGATCACAGCCAACTCACATTATAGCTCCTACCACTGGAAAGAATGTTACCTTATTTTTAACAGTTTTAGTGAGGCTCTTGCTGACATTAAATGGACAATTGATATTTAAAGTAGTGTTTTATATCTTATGTTGTAATATTTTTTAAAGTCATTTAAGACTTCACGTAGATTAAAGGGTTTCTTTATCTTTCCTTTTATATGAAATATAGGTAGGAAAGCCTCAGCTATCTAGAGATAGTCCCGCAGGTAGTCCACGGAATACCTGAATAGCGAGAATGGAAAGTGAGAGTTTGGCTACAGAAAGAGCATGGACTCTTTGCAAGAACAAAGGCTTTGTTAAAATGTCCTGCTTCCCATCCTTAGGAGGGGATCAAAGTGGGTAGAAGGGTCAGAAGAAAGAAATATCATCACAGAAGAAAGTCATTTGAAAATTTTTTTAAAAAGTGAACCCATCCCATTGTTTCCACTGAACCCATGTCATGAGAACAAATTCCCAAGTTCCCATTTCCTGTTTCTTCTGCACTTTTTCTCATGAGAATCCAGTCTCAGACTATGGGTCTGTTACAGTTTCTGACAGTCAAAGAAGGGTACTAGGCTATCTGCTAAGAATAAAAAAAGTAAAACTCCACTGGCAATCAATTATTAAGCCAAAAAGACTAAACATCAACCTTTAATTAAACTTTCAAGCTACCTAAGTATTAATTTCCTAAAGCATTTTATATAGACAAGAGAAAGACTGTAAAATGTGAATGCCAGTGGGATTTGCTAACATTACATTAGCAGTCCAACTTAATATGATACTTAATTACTGACTAAAAAGCAAACAGACAAATATATACTAAATATGAACCTCAAAAGAGAAAAAGCCTAAACTATCACTGGAGGAGGTAACCAATTTGGGAAAATTTTGAGGAGAAAACAATAGATATTCATCTATCAGGAAATTTTGGTCTCATTTTCCAGAGAAGTTGGAGTTGAACTGGATAATCTCACAGTACCTATAATTCTTTCTTCCTTTTTTTGTATCCACTTCCTCTTTTCATCAGGGCTATAGATAATAAAATACAACTGGGTCACTTGCTTCAGGCCCAAAACTTTGTCCAAAGGTCAGTGCAGTGGGATTTCACAGCAAGCAAAAGACTAATTTTCCCACTGAAATGTAAAGATGAGAGACATCTGTGCTTTCTGGTTTTCTATTAAATTTAGATAGATAGAGGATAGATAAATAGATAGATAGATCCAAAGGAGGAGAGGAGGAAAAAACTTAGAAAACTGAACAACTAGCCTTAAATTAGTTTATATTGTTTTTTTTGAGTTTTTATTTGTTGGTTTGATTTTTTATTTTGTTTATATTTAAAATGAAGTAAAGGGATAGTGAAGACTGCCTGAGTGAGCTCCTTGTCACAAAGCCCTAAATGTTTCTTCTAGCTTGGATGTTGTAAGATTTCTCACCAGGACACAGAAAAGACAACATGACAAATCACCTCTCCATCCAAGCTCATTTTCTAAATGAACATCTAAATTATATTTCTTATTAGAGGGCTCACAGGAAATGTTGGAAGTCCATGGAAAAATCACTCACTGTAAGCCATCTGCAGATATCAGTCTGGGCCATTGTCTACACATAACAGCTACACATTCACCAACCTTCTAAAAATAACAATGGTCATTCTTTCTTTTAGCTGCAGGCTCAGGACAAGGACTTCCTTTAAAATAATCTTCCTTCTACACTAGTATGAGGTATAGATAGCCAAAGACTCTCCACACAGATGCTTTCAATTTTACATCCAGTGAGAAGTAGGTGACTTGAAAAAGAGAAAATAAGCTCACTGTTGTTAGATCGTTAGGAAAATAGGCAACCACGAGTAGGGCCATGGCTGTTAGGAATGCAGGAAAGCAGTTCACTGAATATACCTATTTTCCTGTCTTTTCTGCGAAGAAGGAGCAGATTCTCCAGGGAAGCGGGGGGCTTTGGTTTGGATTTGGACGTTTCATTCTCACTCAGAGGGACCTCGCTGCACCCACAAGCTCTTTCCTGGGTGTTGAGTCCAGCCATTTTGCACTGCAAAGTGGTAGAGCATAGTTTTCTGTAGGGGAGAAACAGCATTCTATACCAAAGGGCCCTGGTCAGCTGCTGATTCTTTGGCTAAAACTGAGAGCCAAAAACATAAAAGGCTTCCGTCTACAAACAAGAGTTCATCCAGAGATGCCCACACTTCATTCTACCCACAGTGGCATGACAGCTCACACAGATACCCCAGCCAGCACATCTGCCTCCTGACAGGCGCTAGTGAGAAGATATCAAGTTTCGGATTTCAAATGACCTTCCCTATCCCTACTGCATCTCTCCCATGAGTTACTCCAGCAGTCAACCTTGGGAAAAACCTCTAAAAACCAGGAAACTCCAGCTGTTTCCACAAAACCTCCAGCTCTTTATCCCATTCTGCACAGGCCCTCTCTTGGGGATTATGTTAAAAATGAAATTAAGTTTTATAAGAGCAGATATTATATCACTATTTTAACTGTATACTGTAGAGGTACATAACTTTTACTTGATCACATATGGTACTTTTGTTCTTTTGTAATAATTTGAGAACCAAGCACTTGGTTCATATTATAACCTCCATTATAATATAAATAAATGTTAAAATACATATATGTATAATACAAATCAGATTAGACTTACATCATTTTAACTTGTAATGCCTTTCCCAGAAACATAATCAGCCATAAGTTCTAAGAATACAGTTTTGATGTGAGGGAGAAGGGAGTTTAAGTCCAAAGAACTAGGTGCAAACTCTGCTCCTACTAGCTGAATTTCTTAGGGAAGTAGCTTAGCTTCCTCCTGTGTAAACAGCAGTTAATAATAATAACTTTTATTTTTGTGAAAATAAAAACAAAAGACCTTTATAAATGCTTTACAAATGTTAGCTAGAAAGTTAAATACCTTTATTTAAAGCAATTAACAATGATTGTATCCATACAAAGTAATTTGCATTCTCTTTACTATTACATTTTTCTAATTCTATTTTTTAATATTTTTTTTATTTTTCAATTATAGTTGGCATATAATATTATATTAGTTTCAGGTATACAACATAGTGATTAGACATTATATAACTTACTAATTATCCTGATAATCTGTTATCTATCTGACACCATACATAGTTATTACAATATTATTTACTATATTCCTTATGGTATAATTTACATCTTCATGACTATATTGTGACTACCAATTTGTACTTCTTAACCCCTTTCCTCTTTTTCACTCACTTCCCATAAATCCCCTCCCATCTGGTAATGCTCAAAATGTTCTCTGTAACTACGAGTCTGTTTCTGTTTATGTTTTGTTTATTTTGTTCTCTAGATTCCACATATAAGTGCAACCATATGGCATATTCCACTCAGCACAGTACCCTTTAGGTCCATCCATGTTGTTGCAGATGGCAAGATTTTATTTATTGATTGATTGATTATTTTTATGACTGAGTAATAGTCCATTGTATATATATATCATCTCTTGTTTATTCATTCATCCATTGAGGGACACCATGTTTACACCATTGTTGGCTATTGTAAATAATACTACCATGAACATATGAATGTACATGTCCCTTCAAAGTAGTGCTTTGGGATTCTTTGGATAAATACCCAGAGAGGGATTACTGGGTCCTTTTTTATCTCTTGTTACAGCCTTTATTTTAAAGTCTATTTTTTTTCTGGTGTAAGTATTGCTACACCAGATTTTTGTTTCCATTTCTATTTTCATGAAATATCTTTTCCATCCCTTTACTTGCAGTTTGTGTTTGTCTTTTAATCTAAAGTGAGTCTCTTGTAGGCAGCATATGTAAGGGTCTTTATCCATTCAGCCACTCTATCTTTTGAATAGAGTAGTCTTTTTCATTTGAAGTACTTGTTGATAGATATGTAATTATTACCATTTTATTACTCATATTTTTGATACATATTTTTTTTTCTTCTCAAAGAAGTCCTTCTAATATTTCCTGTAATACTGGCTTGATGATGATGAACTTCTTTAGCTTTTCTTATCTGGAAAGTTTTTATTTGTCCTTCAAGTCTAAATGATAGCTTTGCTGGATTGAATGATCTTGGTTGTAGGTTCCTGCTTTTCACCACCTTGAATATGAGTTTGGAGGGGACACATTTCAGTCCATAAAGTATTGGTGAGACAGAACTTTCACTCATGAATTTGAACTTGTTCATTTGTTTTTCACTTTTCAATTTCAATAATCAAGACAAATAAAATGTTCTGATACTAGTGAATCTAGAAACTTTGAGCGAGCCTAATGTGTTCTACAGCTTGATTTATGGCCAAACATACCCAACTTTAGTACTTTTGGTTTTGCAGAAGAAAAAAAAATCACACCCTAGCACTTGGGCCTCTGCCACAGAGCTGGCCTGTGATTACAGTTCTGTCAGGGGAGCATTTGGCTATCCAGAGATAACAGGATTTTATGGTTTTATTTTCCTCCATAGGTTTTCAAAGTTCGCTTTCTTTACTCTCATTGTTCAATTCAGAAAAGGAAAGCTGACTTCCTGAATGCTCTTCACAAATAGTTCTTAATAATTCAAGAGATTTTTTCTCCTCATTCACAGGACCATGGTCCCATTCTCCAAGGGTCAGATGAAATTAATAAAGAGAAGCTATAACTTTACTCAATGATGTATATCAAAGCCACCATTTTTCTGTACAATAATTTGATAGAAATATTCTATCATGCATGCTTATACATTGCCATCAAGGATAATTATGAAAGATACCTTCAATGAAAATGGGTCTAATATTTAATAGAGAGTTATCATTTTAGCCCACTATGCAATAAACGTTTTGTTTTCAAATAACCACAATCCTTTAATTCTAAGCTAAAAACTTAAAAGATGTTTTTATATTCAACATCACTTTTTAAAATCATTTCTCTAGATAAAAGTGGCATTGAAAAATGTTTATTTGTGACTTGGCAAAATGGCATTGATGATAGAGGTTTTGTCCACCCCCTCTTGCAACTACATCAAAGATGTGACAGAAATAACAAGCAAATAACAAGCAGAGCTGCCTGGGGATCTAAATGAACAGAATCACTACAACTAGGGAGAGAAATAAGACATCAACCTTCAACAGTAGAGGGTAAGAAGGAGTGAAGACGCAAGGCTGTCGTGTCCCCAGCAGATAAGTAGAGCAGGGGCTACGGCCAGCAGCTGCAACGCCTCTTAAAGGGGCCGTGTCTGTGACTGGACTTTCACTGTGATGGATTCACTCACTCTGAGCACTAGAACCAGGTCGGCTGCTCAGGGAGAGCACCAGGGACTTACAAGGGTTGCAGGGTTGTCAGAGCAAGAGCCAAAGGTGAAGCTTTCTCCCAGGCAGAAGTGCTAGTAGTTTCTATTGTTACTCTTTTGAGCCCTCCCCATCGCAGCAGGCAGACCCAGTGCCACCATAGTAGAGACAGTATCAAACAGAGGTCACTCTGCAGAGAGGATTCTCTGAAACTTCACCTCTCCCAATTCTTGGCCCTACTCAAATTACATCCAGTTGTGTCCTCAGCGAGTCATGTGTCTCTTGCTGAGCAGCTCTAAGACCCACATTAGTGGCAGCTGGCCTCGGTTTCTGGTGTGGCCTCTTGAGGCAACTATAAGCACAGCATCTGTGGATTGCTTGCTGAATCTTAACAGGTGGCCCCAGAGGGACACAGGCTGGAGCTAAACTTGACCTGTAGCTGAACCCCTTTTAGGACTGTGCTGCTAGACACCACTACACAAAGCTACACTAATAAGACTGAGAGACTTAGGAGCTTTGCTTAGTACATTGAAATGGGCAGAGAAAGGCAGCCAAAATAAGAAGGCAAAAAGGAAGAAACCATATAAAAGAACAGAACAGAGATCAAGGAAAAACAGAGTGAAGCAATCTAACAGGTACAGAATTCAAAACACTAGTTATAAAGAAGTTCAATGAACTTAGGGGAAGAATAGATGAACTCAGTGAAACTTTAACAAAGAGATAAAAAACATAAACATTGAAATGGAAATTATAAAAGGGAACCAGTCAGAAATGAAGAATATATTATCTGAGATGAGGAGTATATTAGAAGGAATCAACAAAGTGGATGAAGAAGAGGATCAAATCACTGATAAAGAGGATGGGAAAGCCAAGGACACTTAATCATAATGGCAAAAAAAAAAAGAAGCCAAGAATATCATAATTTAAATAGCCTATGAGACACTATTAAATGTAAAAATATCCATGTCATAGGGGTACCTGAAGGAAAACAAGATGTTAAAGAGCTATTTGGAGAAATAATGATGGAAAACTTTCCTCACCTGGTGAAAGAAACATACACACAACCCCAAGAAGCTCAGAGAGCTTGATGAACCCAAAAAGACCAACACCAAGAAACATATAATTAAAATGCCAAAGGTAAAATACAAAGAGAGAATCTTAAAAGCAGCAAGAGCAAAGCAGTTAGTTACCTACAAGAGCACCCTATAGACTGGCAGTTGATTTCTCAAAAGAAACTTTGCAGAACAGAAAGTATTGGCAAGAAATATTGACGTGATGAAAACCCAGGATCTACAACCAAACATACTTTATTCAGCAAAGCTATTATTTAGAATTAAAGGACATATAAAGAGCTTCCCAGACAAAAATAAGCTAAAGGAATTTATCAACACCAAGTCAGTATCACAGGAAATGTTGGAGGAAAAAATGAAGAAAAAATGTATCAAAATATGAATAATAACTGATAACAACTACATATCTATTAACAAGTACTGCAGATAGAAAAGAATTAAATGCGCCAACCAAAAGATAGAGTGGCGGAATGGATAAGAAAAAAAGACTCCTACATATGCTGCCTACAAGAGACTTACTTCAGAGTTAAAGACACACACAAACTAAAAAGAAGGAAATAGAAAAATATATTGCCTTGATAGATCTAGAGAGTATTGTGCTGAATGAAGTCAGATAGAGAAAGACAAATACCACATATTTCACTTACATGTGGAATCTAAAGACCAAAAGAAATAACAATAACAACAAAAATAGAGATTAACTCATAAATACAAAGAGAATTTTGAAGGCTACTAGACAGGAGAGGAGTTTGGGGTAAAAAAGGGCAAAGGGAATAAGAAGTACAAATGGATAGTTGCAAAATAGTCATGAAGATATAAAGTGTAGCATAAGGAAATTAGTCAACAATTTTATAATAAATATGTTAGCGGAAGAGGGATACCATATTTAGTGGGGTGATCACTTTGTGAGTTATATAGATCTCTAATCACTATACTGTACAACTGAAACTAATATATTATTATATGCCAACTATAACTGAAAAAATTCATTGAATTGTACAATGTAAATGTGAACAACTGATTGTCTATTATATTTCAATAAAGCTAGAACAATGTTTATTTGTTTAAGATCAAAAAGCTGTGTCCTGAAGCAATAAAAAAATAAAAATCTAAAACTTTTATGTTTCAAAAGACACCCACAATATGAAAGAAAATATTTGCAAATCATAAAGCTACTGGGGGACTTGTAGGACTTATACCTAGAATATGTAAAAAGCACTTACAACTTAATAATAAAAAGATAAATAACCTATACAAAATAGGTGATAAACACATGGAAATATGTTCAACATCATTAGCCAACCCAAACCACCATGAGATTTTGTTTCACACCCAGTATGATGGCTGTAATCAGAAAAATAGACAATAACAAAAGTTGGAAAGAATGTGAAGAAACTGGAAACTTTATGCATTACCACTGGGAATGTAAAATGGTTCGTCTGCTTTGAAAAACAGTCTGGAAGTTTCACAAAATATTAAATATAGAGTTACCTTATGACCCAATAATAATTATAGGTATATACCCCCAAAAAATGAAAATATAGGTTTATACAAAGCCTTGTACACAAATGTTCATGGTAGCATTATTCATAATAGCCAAAACATTAAAACAATCTAAATGTACTTCAATTAATGAATGGATAAATAAAATGTATATTTACTACAGCAGAAGAGTATTTGGCCATAAAAAGTAATAAAGTTCTGATACACATTATGACATGGATAAACCTTAAAAATATGCTAAGTGAAAGAAATTAGTCCCAAAAGATCCATTTGTATCATTCCACTTACATAAAATGTACAGAATAGGCAAATCTGTGGAGAAAACATAGATTAGTGGTTGTCAAGGGCTGATGTGAGTAGAAGAAAATGAGAGCAAATACTAATGAGCACAGAGCTTTTGGGGGGATGAATATGTTCTAAAATCAATTGTGATGTTGACTGCATATTCCAAACTCCATGAATATACTAAGAACCATTGAACTGTACACTTTAAATAGGTGAAGTTTAGGGCATATGAATTGTATCTCAATAAATCTGATATTAAAGAAAAGTTGTGCCATACCACACCTAATGTAATGTTCATTTAACATGTCGCTGTACCTATTTTCACAATCTTTAAAAAATGTTGACAATATGTACTTCAGTCCTGTCCATGGAAAAAAAAAGATTGTTAGTGCTCTTGTAAATTAAACTGAAAATATGGTACAATTTCAGGAAATCTATTACAGGAACCAAACAAGAAAAAACTATTTGAATATCCAGTATAATTCAGGACCTACCCCATTCCTTAAGAGCAATAGATGTGGGCACACTCCAAGGAAAAGATAAATGATAAATACAAAGAATACATTTAGAACTGTTCTCTGGGCATCACTGGCCAAGTGGTCTGAGTGGACTTTCCTCCTGAGAATGAAGTTAATACACTGAAAAGATGAAATTTTGATGCAAGTGTTGGTGAGCAACTTTGTCTATTTTATTAATTATTTCCTGACATAGTAGATGCTCCATAAGATTTGTTGAATAAATGAATAAACAAATGAATGAATAATGAGTAAAAAGTTTTTGTATTTTCTCTCAATTCCTCATTACTTTAGATTTTTTATACTGAACTATGAGACACAGCCATTGGAAAATGGTTTTACTTCATGTCGCTTAGTTATGTCATATCTATCTTTAGTTATGTCCATCTTGCTCCTACCCACAATGGACATTTTAACCCCAAACAAGAAGTTATTACTAAGTACAGAGTGGTCATTAATCCCAGTTTACAAACTCAAGTATGTAAGAGACAACTTTATTATTCTGTGAGTTGGCATCAATTGGAAGTTCCCATTTTAAAGTGATGGGAATGCACTGCACCAACTCAGGTTCTCTCCGTAATTCTACATTGGAGATGAGAGATTGCCAAGGGATACTTGACATCTTGGTCCATCCATGCCAGGTCCTGCTGAGACAGTCTCTTTGCCTTTCTCGTCAATGGTCCAGGTGAGTTACTGCTGTTCCTTCACTCCATCCTAATCATGACCCCTTCACATCTGCCCTCTGGGCCACCACCCCCATGCCACCATCAGATGCCCAGAAAATATTTTCTTGCTTCAGAACAAGACATTTCTCATAGGACTCTTCCATCAGTTTTCTTGTTTACACCAGACAGACCTTTCTTCTGTTCCAACTCAACTGTGTTAACTCTGTGGTTCTATTTTAAGATTTACTTTGTAATTCTCCTTGAACAGCCACCCAGGGGTGAGGGGAAAAAGATAGGGATCCACCAGTATAGAAACCTACTTATCCTCCAGTGATCCATTTCCTCAAACTGAAGAAGTCCAGCCTAAGGCCTATCATTAGTCTTAGGCCAGAGCTTAGATGTTTTAAATTCAAGATCCAAGAATTCAATTAATCTATTATCTGTGTTCTGTTGTGTCTTCCATTCACTGAAGAAATGAAGGCAGAGTGGATCGGGTGCCTAGTGAGAAAAAGGTTGAAGTAACTGAAAATACCAAGGAAGATACTCTACTGGTTCAAGTTTTGGTAATTCTACCCTAGAATTTTACAAAAGTAAAACGTGTGGTGGGAGCTTCACCACAAAGAAGAGGGATTTTACAAGGTGTTGCTGTACAAGGTGCACCTGCAGCCACAACACGAACCCCCCATATTGAGCACAGCCTGGGTTGTGCTAAATATGAGGTTAAATAGGGAAGAGTAGAGAAAATAGTTAGCTTTTCCCAAAGTTGGAAAGTGAAATTATTTCAAGCTTTTTTTTTTCATTCTTCCTCTCCAACCCTTGATTGGGGTGTCAGAATTGTTGTCTAGACAGCAAAATTCAGTTTCAGGAGATAGAGGTGGGCATGACTCTGCTTTGTTCTCTATAGCCAGACTAGATCTGGGAGCCATCACTTTCAGAGGTCTCCTCCGGAAGTACACTGGCAAGAAGAAACCTGAAAATCACTCCATGGCATAAGCACCTCAACACACCTGATACACCTAAGCTGAAAAAAGGATGCACTGGTGGAAAGGATGAGCCTAAAGGGTGATAACTTTAAATATTCAAAGACTGTTAGAGAGAAAAAGAAGGGAGAAGCAGTAGGAAGGCCAAGTTTTACTCAAATAAGAAAGATTTGACAGATAATTAGTAAACTTAGTGTGATGATCACATTGTAAGGTATATAAATGTCAAGTCACTATATTGTCAACCATAAATAAATAAATAGGTAGATAGATAGATAGATAGATAGATAGATAGATATTTAAAAAGAGAGATCTGTACCAAAAAAAAGAAAGATATTATTCCAGGCAAGAGTTGGTACTCCTTCCTTAACAAGAGTGTCCAAGAGGAAGCTGGCTGGCAAAACAGGAATATTATAACAGATTTATGGTTGAGGTAGAGTTTGGTGCAAATGGCCTCAAGTCACAGACAACTGTGACAAGTATGTGAGTTTAGTATCTAAGTCATTGTTGGCTGATGGCATTGGATATTGAAGCAAATATGAAATCAAAGAGCCAAATGATCCATCTTTAAGAATAAGTACACAATTCTAAATATTCTGTTTTTTAATTAAAAAATTATTTTATTTAATATTTATAAGAGCAAATCTTAAAACTCTGTGATTAGTTCAAAGCTCATAAAACATATAATTAGTTACATTACACATCAGCTAAACCTCTGAATTCACTGCTAGCTGACAACGAACACTCTGGCTAGAGCAATAGATAACACAATAAATATTACTCTTAGTGATAGTTGTGGTATAAAATTTTTAGTAGTAATTCTATCTCAGTCAATTTAAATTAGTCTACAAGCAAATCTTCAAATTATTAATTTTCTGAGAGCATATCACATACTTTGAGATTAAAGTTAATTATCAAAAATATCTCCTTTGGAGGGTATTATTGGCATTAGGCAGAGGTAACTTTTTAAGTCTATCAAATGGAAGTGGAGAGAGAATATAGATCATCTCTAAGAAAACATTCAATTATTAAATCTATAATTTTAAAACTATTTCTTAATGTTGGGGCCAACTTCAAGAGTTAGCATTTCTACCTGTTTTTCTTAAATTTAAATATATAGAAATAATTTATTGGCTAATTTGTTGTTACAAATTGTCCTATTTATCTTAATTGTCCTATTACTTATCTCAAGTAATTTCAAAAGAATCTAAAATTTGACTTTAGACTTTTACCTTTCATACCAGCCTCCCTTCATAACAGTTTCTTCAGGCAACTTGTTTTTATTACAGGCAACTGAGGAGAAAAAAAATCACACAAACATAAATAAACCTGTCCTTTATTTCTATTTGGGCAATAAATCTTCATATTTGTTATTTTCAAAATAGATGATACTTTTGGGAGGAAAATTATAATAATTTCAAGAAGTAGCCAATCTGGTATTGACAAAAGTGAACTGAAAACTCTCCAGCCACTCCCAGCTTCATTCATTTGCTCAATTGTCTTGCAAAAAAAAAAATGTTGTGACACACAAGACACAGAGCAGGGAGTGTCTGAGGTAAGATGTCACCTGGGCAAGAAAGAAAGACTAGTTCTACTTTGGTCTGCAAAAATAAGGTGAGACGAAAGAAACCTTTTTTAAAAATAGCTCATGCCTGACTTTACTTTTTGGTTTTACTTGTTTATATTTTTCTCATGTTATTTATTATTTTCTTACTGGTCTTATTTCTTTCTGATGTCATAGAAGGTTTGACACCCTTGTTTCTGCTTTATCTTAAATAACTGTTTATATCAATTTATAGAATTTTCATTCCAAATTCTAATATTGAAACAAGAGCTGATAGTATGGGTCTATCCAATACTCTCACCATTTTTCTTTCAAGAAAGATGTGAATTTGTGGAGGAGCTGCTATCTATTTTTATTTTTAGGTAAGATAAAGAAATTATAAAATGGATATATTTATATTCAATGTGAGAAATTCCACCTGAGATAAGCCCATGGAAACTAAATTAACAATGGAAACATTGTCCAGGAACAGCGGATTACACCTTTCATGAGACTTGCTATCTCAGGAGGAAAGGCAAGGGAAGAAGGATACACTTTTACAAGAATTAACTAAATTCCTGGATTGGCCTCCCTCTGACCCCTTCTCTAATGACTTCAGAGTAACCAACCAAAGGATCCTCTTGCAGGGAAAGCCTTACATAGTTCAGTCTCCCTGGTGTTTGCAAATGTCCTAAAATATCTTTTAAAATTAGTAAGATGAAATGTCAATTTCATATTATTTAAATAAAATTAATTCACATTTTACATTTTTTAGATTTGAAATTTTAAATGACCTATACTTCCAAAACAATAACACAAATGAGTTACCACTGGATATGGAAATAATATAGAGGAACTGTACTAAAGTAGAAAAAAAAAAAAGCTAGGTATACATGATTATCTCTCTCTTTGGACATGACTCCATTAATTGTATAGACAACAAAAGGGGCTTTATGGAGAGTAATCCTAAACAGGGTGATATGATTATAAATTTCTAACTTGGCATACTGACATTTTAGGCATATAAATTCTTTACTAAAAGGCTTATCTTTGCCTTAAGAAAGCCCTGTCCTTTGCTTAACACACCTAGGTTAACACACCTTTTAAATTCTCCTTTTCAGACCCCTTGTTCTAATGTTTGACCATCCTTTAAGACCTCTCCTTCTAAAGTTTGCAGGAGAACCATAACCTTTACTATTCTATAATCTGATCCCTGTCTTGCTTCCTCTCACCTCCAAGATTATATAATTTTCCTTAAATTCCATCTTTAATCTCAGATGAATAACAGAAACTACAAAGAGCTATTCTCCAAAGCATTTATTTTAGTCTGTTGAGATCTTGCTTCCAGTTGTATTTTCTGCTTGACACAAATAAATTTTTATAAAATTCTCTGTAGGTTTGGATGTTCTTACATCAACATTACTTGGCATAGTACTGCAGGATTCCAAGGAAGCTCACCCAGGACCACCCTGCAGATTCAGCCCCAGTGCCAGGAATCAGCAGAACACTATTGTGCTCCACTGGCTCCCCACTTCACATTGGGGGAAATTGGGTGAATTTTGTCTCAAAATCCAAAACCTACCTGCTTTAGGGAGTAGTTTCTGACTTAGTTGTTATTATGTGACTACTTTTAATTTTTTTAATTGGCTCAAAAAATTAATATTAACATGGGAAATTGTGCCTCAGAGGCCAAGAGGCCCCATAACAGCCTCCTTTTAGTACTCCAACAAGTTTTATGTACAATATATACAAAGCCTCAACTAGCGAGTATTACAGAAATGGGGAGATTTAACTCAAAGTGAATAGCTTAAAATATCCCAAATGGGGTACTTTTGATATCTCTAAATTAATTATTATGTATACTCCGTTGGAAAAGGCTGGCTCTAAAATTGAACTGAATGAATGGAATTTTTCCCTTGTTTGGAAAATAAAAGTTTCTAAAGAGAGTGCAGATAAATTTTCTTCTCTTCAGGAAGTTAATGAGTAAATTTTAAAGACTATCTCTGAACTTTCAAATAAAATTTCCTCTCTCCAGAAAGTTAAGTAGAAACTTTTAGAGATTGTCTGTGAACTAAAGAAGACTTCCAAAACTGCTCAATGCCAGCATCCCTCTTCCTTCCGCCTCTTTCTTCAACCAACCCACTACTTTTTGAGATCCCTTTTCAAGACTTGCCCTCCCTTTCTCCTCCTCTTCTCTTTATACCTCCTCTACTACCACCATTTGTTGACTTAGAGAACACTAAAAATAGAAAGGTAGACCAGAATAGCCTAGAAAAGCTATAAATTCTGCAGTTTCTTTTAGAGAAAAACCAATCTCAGGATGAGGAGAACTAGCAATAATTTGCTCTTTTGGGACTAAAGCTAAATTAAGGAATATAATTTAAGATTTCCCTGAACCTCCAAGACCCTGTTAGGGTCACAAAATAATTTAATTGTTAGAACATATGACCTTGGCTATTCTAACTTTTTTTAGCTAATACACCTATTGGTTTCTGAGAGCAAAGCACAGAATGGCTAAGCAAGTTATGCTAACAACAACAACAACAACAACAACAACAACAAAACTCCTATATAGAATTTTGTTTAAATAAAAAAAAAAAAAACAGACCAGAAAAATTTTAGGGTATTAGCTCACTAGTTTTACTAAACCATCCCTGAGATTTTCCCCCCAGAAAATAGAGAAAAATTGCTGGCCAAAAATCCAGCAACGTAGACAAAAACCTGATGAAATCATATTTGCTTTCTTTGAACATTATCATAAAAACTTTTAAACAATATTCACTATTATCTCCAGACAGTTTTAACAATCATCAAAATGATCTAATGCTCAATTCATCATTTCCAGAATTATTAGATGAGGAGCTTGTATCTGATTAAACTATATGCATTAAACTGGCTTACCACATACTGATAAACTAGTAACTCTAGCTGGTAAATTATTTAAAACCATTCAAAAGGAAGAAAAGAATAAAGCTACTAAAATTATGAGTTTAAAGCTCTAATAAATAACCAATCAAGTCAGACCTCCTCGAATACCTTTTCAATAATGGTGTTGAGTCTGCTTTTACTGTAAAAAGTCAGGGCATCTTAAGAAAGATTGTAAAAAACTCAAATGGATTTAGAAAAAAAAGGAAACAGGAGTGAGCATAGAGCTGCTTCAAGGATAGCAAGAGGGCATTTTCCCTTTCTGTCTCACTTTAAGATAAATTGAAATTACCATTAAAGGGAAATTGCTAAAACCCTTGTAGATACTGGGGCTACTTTATCTGTTCTTAACCCTACCCAATTAAGTTATCCTCTTCCTCAGAGTAAAACTTCTGAACCAATGGTAACGATATCTCACCAACCAATGTCCATATTTAAGTCAGAGCTTACTTTATAGAACAACAAATATTTTATAGAACAAATATTTTTGCTAGTCAAATCCACCCCAATTCACCTGATAGAGTTACACTTTCTTGAAACTCATGATGTCTACTTATCCTTTCCTCAGAAGGGTAAAATGTATTTAGAACTAAATGAATCAAATCAATTGAAAAAAGGAACCACCATAAGAAGAAACTAATTTTGAGACTGAACATTTACTGTATGACATTTCTATGGAGCTCTGGGCTCTTTCCAGTACAGATATTTGGAAGACTAGGTCAGCCACTTCTGTCAAAATAACTAATGATTATACTTTTCTTCTACTTAATATTTGCCAATATTCTTTCAGACCTGATGCACTAGCTGGAATTAAACCATCATACAAAATTACTTAAAAGGGGGGCTTATAACTCTATGTATGAGCCCCTGTAATTCTTCTATTCCTCCAGTAAAGAAACCTAATGGGAAAAGTTGGAGATTTGTACAGAATATTAGAGCTTATAAATAAATTAGTTATTCCCAGACATCTTTGGGTCCCAATTCACATATTCTATCACCAGCCATTCCTATGGACTACCAATATTTTTTAGTAATAGATTTATGTAGTGCCTTTTTTCAGAATTTCTTCAGAAAAAGACAGTCAACATCTTTTTCCTTTATCTAGGAAGATCACCAGTTTATTTGGGCTGTAATGCCCTGAGATATACAGAGCATCCCATCTATTTCTCTCAGATACTAAAGGCTGATTTAAATGATGTTGATTTTCCCAGAGATTACACTCTAATCCAATATATAGATTTACTTTTATGCTCTAGGACATTATTAGGCTCCCAAGAGGACAAAATTTACCTATTATAATAGCTAGCTATAAAGGAACATAAGGTCTCAAGGGATAAGCTTCAAATCTGTTTACCCCAAGTAAAATACCTTAGTCATCTTATATCTAAAGATGGGCTACTAATTAACCCTGGAAGACTCAGAGTAATTCTAGCTTTCCCTTTCCAAGGACTAAGAAGCAGCTTAGAGAATTTGTAGGGTTGACAAGATACTATAACAACTAGGTTACAAGTTTTTCATTACTGGCTCAACCTCTATATGTCTAATTAAAGTCAAATCAACTTGATCCAATCTAATAGAAACTTGAAGGAAAACAATCTGTAGAAACTTTAAAACAAGAATTATATAAAGCTCCCGCGTTAGGGCACCCTAATTATAAACTTCCCTTTTTCATACATAAAAATAGAGGAAATGTTTTAGGAATTCTAACTCAGAAACATGGAAATCGTCATAAACCTATAGGATATTATAGCCAGTAATTAGACTGAGCACTAAAAAACAAACAAACAAACAAACAAACAAAAAACAAGAGATAGTTTTGGACTCTTTTTTGGACCCAGCGGAAAACCAGTCTTAACTATAGAAGATCAATTGCCTGTACTTAAACATGTACATGAACTAACACTTTGGGGTCCTGAAAAGATGATTTCATGGAGTAAACAATATTACTTGAAACCTCTCACTGTAGCTCATAAAGTGTATAGAAGATTCTATCTATCCAAAATATAACCCAGGAAAACCACTTTATGGTTATAGGGACATTTCCAACTCACTTTAGGTTTATTTGAGGTATAACAATTGGATTTTATCCAAATGCTACCATCTTGAATAAAAATATGTATTAGTTATGATTTGTATGTTCTCTCATTACGTTGAGGCATTCCCTTGTAGGAGAGCAAGTGCCTTAGCAGTAGGTAAATTTTTATTGGAAAAAAATAATTCCCAGTTGGGAAATTCCCTCTGAGTTACATAGTGACCAAGGGGCTTATTTCACTGGGCAATTAATGCAATCCATTTGTAACATTTGGCCAATTCTGCAGCATCTTTGTTGTGCTTATCAGCCCCAGCCCTCTGGATTGGTGAAATGTAAAACTGGTACAATTAAAATTTAAATGGCTAAATTTTCAAAAGCTTTTAATCTTGTCTGTCTATACAGCACCTCTTAAACGAAGGTCTACCCATTTTGGTAAATATAGCCTCTCTCCTTATAAAATAGTCACTGGTTTCCCTGTGCATCTGGATGAAGAGGTATATAAACCAATCTTATTAAGAGGAGACATTCTGCATTACTGTCAAGCACTTATTAACCAGTTTAAAGAAATTGATAAATTAATAACTAATTTATTTCATAGCACTCTCCTAGAAGTAGAGACTTCAAAGACTGTGGCTTACAACCAGGAGATTTTGTCTGTCATAAGAGATATCAAATAAAAGACTCTCCCCAACCTTGTTGGAAGGACCTTTATCATATGTCATTAACTAATCCATGTGCAGTTAAACTTAAAGCAATTAATTCATGGATTCATATTTCTCATTTTAAAAAGCACCAAGCTACAAATGGATATCTACTCCTGTCTCTGACATTCACCTTTGCCTACAATAGAAATTAAATTGCCTTGAGGATGAGAAGCCATTGACATTGGAGGTAGACAGCTATCCCAAGACATTGGCAAGACCTGTATGCCTACAGAGGGGTATTGAACTCAGAAACCAATTGTTTGAAAAACTTCTTTGTATACGCATAAACAATGGTTATAAATTAAATGAGTAATCAGGACTATGGGAAATCCAAGATGACCAGTTGGTTCTTTTTGGCTTCCTGGCATCATTACAGTGGATTTAAGCTAGACTTAGATGAAGGAATTTATGAGCTGATATTATTGAAAGAAGACATCTTAAGATATTTTGACTAAATAAGATATATAAGATAACTTTTAATATTTTTCATGTCTTGTGTAAATGTTACTAGGTACCAAATGTAGAAAAATGAAAGAGAAGGCAAAACTCAGATCATAATAGTGTACAGGATAGAAATGATACAGAGCATTTTCTTCACAATGAAAATCATAAGACCTAACTGCTTTCCCTTTTGTGGAAAAAGTCGGCTTCAATTCACACCCCATGATTATAGTATTGTCTCATCCCCAATGGTCAACAAAATGATGTTGATACTCAGACTTCCCACAAATGAGTGCTGTGAGACCACCCTATCTCACTAAAAGTTGGGTTTTCAATGCATCCTTCAAATTGACTTATAACTAAAAAGAGAGAACTGTGGATGAAAAAGGGGTTATATGAAAATTTATCTCAAAGGATGATATGATCATAAATTCCTAACTGAGCAGGTCATTGTGAGTAGTTATGCCCTGGGAATATAACTTGTTTACTAAAGGTCTTTTCTTTGCCTTAAGCAAGCTTGGTCCATTATTTCTGTGCATCTAGGTGAAACTTTAGAAATGCGGCCTTCCAGACTCTTCCTTCTAAAGCATGCAAAAGAACTCATAATCTTAACTAGTCTATAATCTAATCCCTGTCTTGCTTTCTCCCACCTTCATGTAATCTTTCTTAAATTACCTCTTTAATTAGCAAATGCATTAACAAAAACCTTGCAAATTGTTATTCTCCAAAACATTTATCTCAATTTGTTAAGATCTTGTTTCCAGGCATGTCATCTGTTTGAGTCAAATAAATTTTTATAAAAAGTGTCTACAGATTTGGTCTTACATTGACAACTGTTTGAGATGAGGAGACAAGGTAGAACATACTTTTTTTCCTGTGTTTTCGTTTAAGCAAAAAAAAAAAAAAAAAAAAAACAGAAAAGACTTTTGCAAAGCATTTTGCAGTTTGTAGTATGATTTTCCAACCATTTTTTTCATGATCCCACTGAAAAAATCCTATATTTTTGAAAAATCTGATTTTAACATATCTCAAAGGACCATCCAAGTTATTTCATAGTAGTGGGATATTCCAATCATTTAAATATTACTTTGAATAAGTAGACAATTGCTCAAGCAAATACTTGTAATAATAGAGTGTAATGCCAACATATTTACTGTAATGAGTTTTGGTCTGTAACCAGACTCAGTTAATCAGGACCATTGCCAGCTTTCTCTTATACAAAACAAAAAAATAAATTTTAAAAAAATGGCATGTTAGTCTCACTACCGTAATATCCCTTTTAATAAAGTGGTGGCTTTCCAGCTGCACACTGAATTGTCAGAAGTTCTGTTTCTAGATACAGAAATAATATGACACAATAAGCAGTGGGTTTCACA
Organism: Macroglossus sobrinus; assembly: GCA_004027375.1. Classification (NCBI taxonomy): domain Eukaryota; kingdom Metazoa; phylum Chordata; class Mammalia; order Chiroptera; family Pteropodidae; genus Macroglossus; species Macroglossus sobrinus. Next base: position 100,643 of record PVKZ01002391.1, read on the forward strand.
TGTAAGTTCTCTTTCCACTCCCCTCAGAGACTTGTTTAACTAGCTAGAATGTAGGATCTCCCTATAACAGTAGCTAACCAACTGTTCTTCTTTTTCTCTCTTTTCTTCCTTTTTTTATTTATTTCTATCCTCAAATTACATTTAGCAACCATTCTTTGATCACTTTCTCTATGATAGGTGCTAGGACCACAATACTATGACTCGGTCATTGTCTGATCAAGAATAACCAGCTATTTCAATGTAATATAATAAAGATGATGCCAGAGTCATGTAGACCCAGGTCTGGGAACACAGAAGGGGAAACCCAGGAGGCAGGACTGAGCCTTGGAGTACACAAGGCCTATACTGCCTCTGAAAGATAAGCAGGAATTAGCCAAAGAAATGTGGGAGTGAGTGAGGATAGTATCTGGGGAAAATATGCAGTGTAAGCAAAGGCTCAGAGAATGAAAAAACATAGGGCACACAGGGAAGGGCAAAAAGCTTGGTGCTACAGCCACACAGAGGCAAGAGGAGAGGAGGCTGAATGAGATAAGCACAGCCAAGTCATGAGGCTTCCCATATTATGCCCAGAAGATTATCTTGTACTCTGAAGGATCCAAGAAAGTTCACCTCTTAAAATTTCTTCTGAAAAATAAGCTGTCCCACCAAACTACAAAACAATTAAGCAGCAAATGCCAGTTGAGATCCCCTGAAAGCCTTATACTCTCATAAAAAAAATTAAGAAACTCTAGCCTTTGGAGGCAACTATGACCCAAGGTCACAAGCTAGGAGAGATCTAATACTACAGCCCCAAGGCCCTTTCCCAGAACAAGGCACTTCCACTACATTTGCTGCCTTCTCCAACTTCAGCAAGTCTCTGAGTGATTATTCCTGAAAACTACCCTGCCAAGAACATTCTACTGACCCCACTGCTCAGTAACACACAGTGTTTGCCACCCATTTCAGACTTTTCCTCTGAAGCTACACAAAGAATGTTTCTCCTTTACTCTTAACATTCTGACGATTGTTTCAAAGTATATATCTACTTTAGTCCAATGGGTATTTGTATTGCAATTAACTGAGAATGCAATGTTGCTACAGTGTAACACAAATAAATTCAAATAACCTCCAAATGACGTTATAGTGGGAAAAAAAAGGGATCAAGTACAGGTTAAACTTTCCTCTGGTAATGCATTCATCAGAGGAATACATGAAAAAAGAAGATAAAGACCTTTTAGGTATTTTAAATATCAAAAAACTATTGCCATATATTTATTCACTGGTTCACAAATAATTAATAGATCATCTATTATATGTCAAGTGGTGAGTTAGGTACTGCCAAAAGGGGGGATGAAAGGAAAACAAAGATAAATGAGACTCGAGGAGGAATATATGGAGAAATAATTTATCTAGGAAGACTGAAATGAGCTATATGTGACTGGCAACAAATCTGGCACAAGTGACTTTATTCGGAGTAGGACATAGAGAGATGGCAGAAACTAAAGACACAGAGAAAACAAGTGAACAATTGATAGGGAAGGTTATGGAAGAAGCACCAAAATGTAACCCACTTAGAGAAGCTAGAAACCCAGGCCCTCCCAAACATGCACTCTACGAAGAGAAGGGCCTGGTAGTTGCAACTAAGCTAAAAACTGTTTGCCCTCTTGGATTCAGTTCCCCTCATTTTCTGAGTAAGAATACTATAATCTGCAAATCACTATGCAAATGTCAGTTGTTTTGCAATTTGGGAAATGCCATAATTTATGTTGTTTAATTATTTTAATGTTTTTGCTTCCAAGAAAAAAAATTCAAAATATAAGTCAAGCCCATGATAAAAATTATGCTCTCCTGATATATGCCCAGTGTATGGGACACCCAAGGGGTTTTCTAAAACATGAGCCTAACACATGAGATACCAACCACTGGGTAAACTACAGAAATTGGGCAAATGTCTCCCCATAAAAAAGAAAGTTTTTCATTTGCATCAGCCTCAATTAAAAGAGACTCCTAATGGAGAAGTCTGCCTATTTTATTCATTTTTGTTACTCAAACACCTAAAACAGTGATAGGAACATAGTAGATATTGAGATTTGTTAAGGGGATGGATGAATGAATGAATGGCAGTGATGCTGAACTTCCCATTCAACTGGCACTCTCACATACATATTTTGTAGTCTACATATTGACCTCCAGGCATATTGAATTTTGAAGTTTGGCCTTTGTTTGTATAATTAGTACATTTTAGTTTATCTCATTTGAGGAGACCAACCTAAAGAAAACTTGTAACCATAGTTCAATAAGCCTGTATATCCAGTGACATTCTTAAGGTGACTGATATAAGAAGGCTAGAATGTCTTAAGCAGGATTTATAAATCTTGTTGCAATATTTTTTCTATAGGGCTCCTGTCAACATTTTGCTTGTGGAAATATGCAATCTATTTTTTTAATATGAGAGAAAAAAATCTACAACTGACTTTCTTTTTCCAGAAGACTAGCAAACTTCTAGTTTTCAACTTCTTTCTTTTCTGCAGCTAAAAAATTTTTGGAGCTTCTGACCCAAGCAACCACCTACATATTCAGTTCTCAGTCTTTGAGCATTAATGTTTACTACAACACTTTATGTTTTCAAAAGAATTTGTAAAAATAGACTTCTGCTATTCAACAGGTGAAGCTATAATTGAAGCCTACCACATGTTGTTGACACACATGGTAGATAACTGGCTAGCTGGTGTCATAAGTGGGTAGTAGGTGCCAAGAAAGGGAGGTTTCTCTCACTGGCTCCCAACACCAGTAATCAGACTCACATGGCCTTAGGACTAGATTATAAAAATGCTTGACTGAGGAGTCAAAATATCCATGGGAAAAAAAATAATTTTTGTTTCTGTTTTCTAGAGATTTCCATTCTGCAAAATTCTTTGGATTCAGAAACTAAAAGTCCCCTGGTTCAGTTTCCAGTTTTGTAAACAGCCCATGATTTGGATTTAGAAGGCTTTATTTATAGCCAAACTTGTGATGCATCTGCTATATAGTTTTCTATATGTCACTTCTCTGGACTTTACTTTCCTTATCCAAAACTACAAAGTTAATTGGCTTACTGATGTGGTATATATGTTTTGTATGCACAGACTCTTTGTATTCATAAACTCTTTCTTTCTTGACTCTTTACCTCTGATCTTCTAGAGGGGATTATATTGGGGAGTAGAAAAGAACCAGAAACATAAGAAAGTGGTCAGACTCTTTGAGTGGAGGAGGGCAGAAAAACTTCAGGCCCTGAAACAGTGAGCCCTGGAGGTGGCAAGGCCTTGAAGGAACACATGGGATGGTGCACCTAGGGAGGTGGGAATGCTAATATTAAGGACCTGAAGTGAGAATTTCTGAGCCCACATATGGTGCAGAAGCAACAAAACCACAGTCCTTCAGAAGACAAGGCAAAAGGGGTCAGTGAGCATTTCAGCAACCACTATGGAAGCTAAAGCCTAGAGAAAACTCCCCAAAGGTTTGGTCTACATGAGACTCTGGATATCTTAGGACTTTCCCTTGATTTCTGGAGGGGAACCCCAGTAATGACTGAATAAGAATTACCAGTCACATGATAGAATAGAAAACAGAGTGAAATCAAATATGATGGAAGAGGGTCTTATTTAAAGAAAACAATGAAGTGGCCATTTGGTTAGTGGAATTGTTTGTAGAGAAGTGCCTATGGTATATAACTGATGGATCAACAGATAGATACCTATTGGGAGATATTTAAGTGGAAGCAAGATGCAAAATTTAAAATTTCATGCAAATATCTTCACTATTTGATATGAAATCAGATTGACAGATGCAGGTTTTTAATTTTTTTGTGCTCAGCAGTCTCTGTCTTAGTGAGGAGGGAATTAACCTGCCCAAAGACATAACTTTTTTCCATTTTTCTCCTGGATAGTTTTTAAATAAAACACATTTTAAAATAGAGTAGGAAAGTCTGAGGTTGCTTAACATTTTGAGATTAAATTGTCTATACTCAAGGAAAAAAAATGTCAAACAAAAATCAAGCAAAGTATTAAGGCTTTAATTCAAAGGAGCAAAACTTTCTTTTTTGTATAACAGGAAGATGCAATTAGAAAGAAAATTGGCTTCAGCCTGTAGAGTATCACTGCTTGCTGGACTCACTAATGAGAACAGATAGAGCTTATGGGTATTTGCTCATCTTACAACCAAATCTCTCCACCTAAAATAATGCCAACAATTGCTTACAGGAAATAAGAAATCAGATCTAAACATTTGAAATGTTTTTATTTGAGTTGTGGGTGAAAAGAGTGGTTAGATGGAGTGTGTGTGTGTGTGTGTGTGTGTGTGTGTGTGTGTGTTATACTAATGCATTCTTTTGTAGATATACTTTAGTTTATTTTAAAAGTATATAGATCATTGGGGACTATTTAGACTTAAAAAACTCCCACAATGGGCTCTTTCCAAGGGATTGGAGTCTGGAATGGTCATTTGAAACATGCAATAATCTCTCCCCACACAAGACTTTAATGGTCTGGGCAGATTGTTGCTCTGTCTCAAAAAATGTACAAGATATCTTACAGATGATAGATTTACAGCAGTTAAAACAAGTGATTGCACCTGGCAAGGAGCCCATAAGCCACATTTGCCACAAATGATTTATATGTGATTCACCTTTCTTATTCTTCAAAGAGGACACACTTAAAAATGCCTTCCCAGAAAGTGGAAAAGAGCAAATCCATGTGGCACCCAACATTCTAAAAGGTAGCTCACTGACAAAGGCAGCGACAAAGCTGGCCTTCAATTCAAATTTCCCTCTACCAGAACTAACTTTGAAATGTTCTGATGTAAAATCTATGTTTCTCTAAGTCCTCTATTTTATAAATCTCCTTCCCAGGTGGGCACACATTTTGGCCTCAAAATCAGAAAGCAGAAGCTCTCAGTCAGAAAACAAGAACCAAGATGTGTCAATACACTTAGTCCATTTTCTATTTGAAATGGAGCTCTCTCTTTCTTGTTGGATAATAGCAAGTTATCCATTAGTTTTCTGAAAGTGGGAAGGCCACAAGAGCAAATTAGAGAATTAATGAAAGGAAAAGAATGATTAACATTTTTCTGTAGGATCTTCACTGAAGCTAAGAAAAGGTAAGGATGAAAGGAACTCCTCAGCCCCCAATACAGAATGTTTACAGGCGAAAAGTCATAGGATATGCTTGGTTTTGGGGTTGTGGGAAGAGCAGAAGGCAAGACCTTTTTTACACATGTTGCTCATGTTATGAGAAAAATAATTAAAAATTAAGTAAACAGAACTTAACTAATTCACTTTCCAACTTCTTTTCAACTTCTATTGTCTTTCTAAACTGGTGGTACAGGGATGGGGCCTTAAGCATAATCACTTTTAGTAAAAACATAAATTATGTAAACTGACAAACAATAGCCTGGCTTTTGCTTGTTCCTCTGAATGAAATCAGACTCAGAGGGTACCATTTAGTTTTGCTGCATTATAAACCATTAAAATTTAGTGGGTTTCAGCAATCATATCAGCTGACCTAAGTTGGCAATTCTGCTGACCTGGGCCAGGCTCATTTGAGTACTTAAAGTCTGAGAGGTCAGCTCAGGCTGACAGTGGGCAAGTTAGTCTGTACTTTTGCACAGGGATCTTAGGTGGGCACCAAGAAGTGTATGAAACCTCTTAAAGCCCAGCCTGAGAACTGGCACAAAGTCACTTCTGGCACATTTCATTTGCTAGAGCAAATCAACAAAGTCAACCATAGTCAATAGTCTTCAGCTCCCAAGCTAAAAGTCATAACAAAAGGGATATGTCTACAGGGATGAGAATAATTTCTGACAATTTCTGCAATTACCACAAGAAAGGGAAAAGCCATCTGTATTAATCTATTCAGGATACCATAACAAAATAACACAGACTGGATGACTTAAGCAACAGAAATTTATCTTCTAACAATTCTATAGGTTGGAAGTCCAAGATCAAGATATCGGCAGAGTTGTTTACTTCAGAGTCCTTTCTCCTTAGCTTGCAGATGGCTGTCTTCTCTCTGTGTCTTAACATAGTCTTCCTCTGTGTGCACAAATTCCTTGTGTTTCTCTGTGTCCTAATCTCCTTTTCTTATAAGTTAGGCTTGATCAGAGCTCACCTTGATGAACTCATTTTAAATTAATTATCTCTTTAAAAGCTCTATCTTTAAATACAGTCACATTCTGAGGTATTAAAGCTTAGGACTTTAATATAATATGAATTTTGAGAGAACACAATTCAGCCTGTACCACCAAAAAAATCCAAAACAATCAAAGATAATACATTGGTGATGGGAGATAAAGTGAAATATCTTACATGCAAAGGATAGAAGTCATTCTAGCATTGTGTTTATCACTTGCAGCTTGGACACTTTGGATACATTGGTTTGCCAGTTTTGGGATGCAGTTTTCTGCATCCTAAATCCCCTGCAAACTTTTAGTTTGTCAGCCACTTCACTCCTTTTTTTTTTGTGCTGATGTAATCTACCTCTTCTGAAAATAACATTTACCAAAGCAGAATTTAAATAAGACACTGAGGAATCTCAGAATCTCGTATATATCTTTGAGAAATCAGTAAAGCCCAAGCATGTGGTGAATGTCCATTATGGTCAAGGGAGATGCTCAGATAATGTGGAGATCTAAACAGTAAAGAGATAGACTTTCCCAACCTTTAGAGAACATATGAGCTAGATGAGCAGTCATGGGGCTCATAGTATGATGGAGATTCCTAGGTAGAAAATCACAGATGTTTCTTCTTTTATGATAAAATTATATCTTCATGGCTAAAGATCAAAATGAACTAGGAATGAGAAAGTTTTGACCAGTTCTTAGAATTAATCCATTATTATTTCATAAGATATTCTTCAAGTACTTTTCATAACCTCTGCATGTGTCCTTTGCCCCTTTGAGTGTTGAGTTCAGAGTGCCCCTTCTTGGTAAGTACATTCACAACAGTCACAGGTGGGAAATCTGATACACTTCCTTTCCTTTGAGTCTTAATAAAAAATCTGCTGCTCTAAAAAATAAGCCTGTACATTTCCAAAGAAAAATACAATAAGAGCACAAGTGACCCCAGTATTTGTCCAAAATATGTTTTTCCATTTTTATAGCAATACCAGACTCATTTGATTAGCATGGGAGGGCTGACTCTGACTCACATACCTACCTCTTCCATCTCTGTTTGAAAGTGCTTCAAGGAATTCAGCCAACTATCTTAAGTGAGTGCCTTGCTCCTGGATATTAGTGCCAATAATGGAGAAAATATAGTTTATGACACTCATGTTGGAATAAATGTTGGAATAAAATTAATGTTTTTTTTTTCTCTCAGCAGAACTTTAACATTTCACCATATAACTCAATATATGTTCAGAGATGTGAAAATGAAAGAAAGGGTTTTTTCTTTTCCTTTTTGCCTTCCAAGGAAGCATGATGGCATGTCAGTAGAAAAGAATTATAACAGAGGGAATTTGTTTATAATCAGTAAAGCTCAGGGACCAGGAAGATAACACAGATCCACTTTAAAGCTGAATCCTGAGAATATTCAGAAATACAGAGTGTGCTTTAAAAAGATTCATCTTTTAAAAGTTAATCTCTTCTCATTTATGAATTTTATATGCCAGGCTAAATTTCAACTGTGAAAGAGGCATGCATATCTAAAAATTTTCTTAGTGTCAGTCACTTTGTATCCATTATTGGAAAACCAAGGGTTGGGTTCATCACTTCATAAGAATATGATGTTTAATCTTCCACTTCCAAGAGAATCTCCCTATTTGCATGAAAGTGGATTTCAAAGTTCTTGAGGTTGATGTGACCTGTATATTAATTTTTTTATATAATGCATTTTGATAAACTTACAATCAGGACATGGATATATTTAATTAGAGTATTTTGTCAACATGCAAACATAGCCATAAGGTTTTTGCACATCTTATTGGCTTATTATGACCTAATTTCCTTTTGTGGAAATTTTTTTGCCACTCAGTGAGACATTCTAAAATGTGCCTGGTTTCACTGTTTTTACTGAATGGTCTCTGAAGAATGCTGAAGTATACAGGCACCATTCTATAGCAGCACAAAGACTTGAATTATTTCTCATCATGGGAAGAGATTGAGAAGCAAAACTACTTTTGTGTTCTGTAAAAAGCAGTTACAGTGGACACCACATACCAGTGGCTGAGAATCAGGCTACAAAGTGATCTTATACTACAGAACAAAACATAAGAACCACTCTGGTATTTCAGCCACAGAAGCTTGATTTGCAAGGATTAGGTTGGGCATGAACAGTCATTTCAGTTCATAAAACAGGTTCTTATTTATCTTTGCTCCTTGTAATACATGATTTCTCAAAACTAGAGGAAGACTAGAATTAGACCTGAGGAGAAAGCTTCCTATGATAATCACTTATACCCATTTCTGTATGGAGAACATAACATTAGAAGGTGTGTGCATTTATTTACTCCTTGACCTTATGCAGTGGAACTTCATAATGACTAATATTCTCTTAATCACTTACTTTATTTTCTAAAATTATGGATTTTTAAAATTTATCCTTTCATGGGAAATAATACCTAGATTGAGCAGCCAAATGCTATTGGAGTGTAACATGTTCTATGTCAATATTTAATAATTGATCTACTTTATTTAGGAGTGTATAAGGCCTTCAGGATTAGGTTAGACAGATAAAAACAACTAACATTCTTATATGCAATAAGACATGCCTGGCATTGTAAAAGAATGCTTTAAGAATTCCTAAGATCCATACTCACCTATCCTGCCCCTTTGTCTATTAGATGTGCTACATGTTGTCCCTTCAGATTTCCACTTCAAATTTCCATATGAAGACATTATTGAGTCTCTCAATCTCTCACCTCAGCTTGCTTCCTAGACTCATGTTTCTCTCTGGTGCTGTAGAACCAGTCTCTGAGTTGGAAGAAACTATAGAGATCACATTACCCAAACTCCCACATAACAATGGTACGTTGCCACATGTTATTAGATGAGATTGATTAAAATTATAAAAACAACAATTTTTTTTAATGTTTGCATCTTCTGGTAAAGATCTCAAACACAAACATAGTAGGCAGTCTCCAAAATGACTCCCAATGATCCTTGTGGCTTGTTTAGTTTCCTTGCACACTGTAGTACAGTACTAAATTGATCTATGTGACTAAAATATAGCTGAAGTGATGCTATGTAACTTTTGAGATTATGTTATTTATAATTTTAAAACATTCTCTCTCTCTGTACCTCTCTCTCTCTCTGTCTCTGTCTCCGTTTCTCTCTCTCTCCCTCTTTCACACACACACACACACACACACACACACACACACACACACACACAACGTTCTCCCTTGGGGAAACCAGCTGATATATTAGGCTAGAAGCTTATGGAGAGGTCTGCATGATGAGAAACTTAAGTCTCTAGCCAACATCCAGTAAGATATGAAGACCTATTAAAAGTATACGATTGAACTCAGAAGTTCAATCCAGCCTTCAGATGAGAATGCAGCCCCAGCCAATGGCTTGACGGCAACCTCATGAGAGATTAAGCCAAAACCATCCAGCTACAATGCTCCAGGATTTCTGACAAACAAAACTTGGAAATAACAAATGTTTGTTGTCTAAAACAGCATTGATTTCCTCAAAATAATACAGATCATGTATGACAAACCCACAGCTGGCATCATACTCAATGACAAAAGCTTTATCTCTAAGATCAGGAACAAGAAAAGGGTGCCCACTCTCACCACTTTCATTTAACATAGTACAGGAAGTTCTAGTGAAAGCAAGCAATCAAAAAAAATAAATGAAATGAAAGCTATAAGAATTTAAAAGGAAGAAATAAAATTATCTCTATTTGATGATGGCATGATTTTATAGCTACAAAACCCTAAAAGCCCCACACAAAAACATAGGTCTAATAAACAAATTCAGTAAAGTTGCAAGATGCAAAATCAACATAAGAAATCAGTGATGTTTCTATACACTAACAACACATTATCTGAAAAATAAATAAGTAAATAAAACAATACCTTTTACAATAGCATAAAAACAATAAAATAATTAGAATAACGTTAACTGAGAAGATTAAAGATATCTACACTGAAAACATTGATAAAAGAAATTGAATAAGACATAAATAAATGAAAAGGTATTGATGCTTATGCATTAGAGAAAATAATATTGTTAAAATATATATATTATCCAAAGCAATCTATAGTTTCAATGAATATCTCTCAAAATTCCAATGGCATTTTTTTCCTGAAATAGAAAAAACAATCTCAAATTTTGTATGGAACCACAAAAGACCAACAATAGCCAAAGCAATCCCAAGGAAGAAAAAAAGTGGAGGCATCATGTTTCTTGATTTTTAACTATATTGAATGATATAATAACCATACTCCTGAGGAAAGATGGCAGAGTAAGAAAATACTGTTTGTCTCCTCCCATGACCAAATCAAAATTACAACTAAATTATAGGACAATCAACCTAAAAAAACATCTGAAGCCTCATGGAGATTGGTAGAAGAGGCAGAGACATGAAATGGGCTGGTCCCACACCCATATGTAACAGTTGAGAATCGGGAGGGTTATCACAGCTTCCGAGGTTCCTCCCCTGAGGAGCAAAGGGCCTGAACCCCACACCCAGCTCCCCAGCCCAGAACACCAATGCTGGGAAAAGGAGGCCCCATGACATCAGGCTGTGAAAAACAGTGGAGATTCTGACCCTCCAGAGGAGATGGAAGTTTGCTAAAAACACAGGCATCCTCTTAAAGGGTCCATGCACAGATTCACTTGCTCACAGGCACTCACCCTGGGCTTCAGCAGAGGGTCGGTAACTCAGGAGGCACCAGATACATACAGGAAGAAAATGAGTTTTGTGGCTTCAGATCAAGGGCTGGAAGGACAGCCACCATTGTCCCTATGTTGAGTCCTCTCTCCACATGGCTAAATCTGAATCCACATTGGTCTGGTGAAATCTGCTTGCCCCACCCTGGTGACTCCCTGTAACTCAGCTCCACAAAACTTTCATACTACAGGAGACTCTTTCATCAGCAAACAACTAGCCTCAGCTATCACACAATAAGAGGCATTTTTGGTGGTAGGCAGCCAGCCCAAGCCCAGGCTGCAGTCTTTCTTCACAGCTCTTGGGAATTCAAAGACAATAGGCCAGTGGCTGCTGCTCTTGGTATGCTCTGAGCCATTTGTTGAGTGGCTCAGGCTCAGGATTTGTGTCAAATCCACATCAGCATTAACCTGATGAACATCATGTAACTGGTAACTCCCTGAGATATTGCATCACCCAACTCCCATACAACATGAGATTGTTTCAGAGGCTGAGCATGACAGACAACCAATAAGTGGTAGAAGGCCCCAGGATGACCTAGGCCTTTTCTGAGCTGATTCAGGTATGGTGTTGGTACTGGCCAACCTCAGTTTGCAGTGTGGCCTCTACTATGAGCCTCCAGGTTCAACACAGGAAGTTTCAACTGTGGTTTGCTTTGTAGCTTTGACCAGGTAACCCTGGATGGTTACAAGCAGTAGATACACTTAGCCTACATGGGAGTTCTTACTAAGAGGCCCCAGAACCAACAAACACAGAGGCTGGTTTCAGACCAAAAAAGTATAACCCAATTAGCCCCACAAGAAGTGCACCCAAAGAATGTGCTCATCAGACAACAGAGTCTCCTGGGATGAATCCTGTCTGTGGGATCAGCCCCTGCTTAGCAGCTCATACACTGTGAGCTTCACCAGTCCTCACAAATAGTCAACCAGAAAGTCAATCCCACCTGTTGAAGTGCCAACATCAGTCAAGGCTCTACTACAACAGGAGGACGCACACAACTCAAACAAGGGACACTTCTGGAGCACCCACTACAGGTGATCAAGGAGATTGTGCCACTGGGTTCCACAGGGCACCTACTATAAAGGCCTCCTGGTCAAGTCTCAGAGACATAGCAGATTTACCTAATATATAGAAACATATACAGCCAAATAGAGGAAACAAAGAAATATGTTCAAAATGAAAGAACAGAAGAAAACTCCAGAAAAAGAACTAAACAAAAGGAAGGCAAGCAACCTATGAGATGCTGAGTTCAAAACAGTATTTATAAGGATACTAATGGAACTCACTGAGCACTTCAACAAAATGATAGTAAGCATAAAAAAATGACATAGAAACCATAAAAAAGATTTAGTCACAAATAAAGAATACAATAACTAAAATGAAGAATAACTAGAAGAAACACGAGATTTGATAAAGTAAAAGACTGAATCAGTGATTTGAAAGACAAGATAGCAGAAAATACCCTATCAGAAGAACAAAAATTAAAAAGAATCAAAAACAATAATGAGAGTTTAAGGAATCGCTGGGACAACATCAAGTGTAACAACATTCACATCATAGGGGTACCAGAAGGGGAAAAGAAAGAACAGGAATTAAGACCCTATTTTTAAAAATAACAATAAAAAACTTCCCTAAACTAGTAAAGAAAATATACACACAAGTCCAGGAAGCACCAAGAGTTTTCAACTAGATGAAATCAAACAGGCCCAAACCAAGACACATCATAATTAAAATGGAAAGGGTTAAAGACAAAGAGAGAATCTTAAAAGCTGCAAGAAAAAGGCAGCTAGTTCCTTACAAGAGTACTGCCATAAGTCTGTGAGCTAATTTCTCAACAGAAACAGAGCCTTCCTTAAGGGATTTCATTGACATGAAATCAAAGTGATGAAAAGCAAGGACCTGCAATCGAGACTAATCTATGCAGCAACTCTATTGATTAAAAATTAAAAGAGATAAAGAGCTTTCCATATGGGGAAAAAAGGAGAAAAAAAGCTAAAACATTTTATCGCCACCAAACCAATATTATAAGAAATGTTAAAAGGACTTAAGAGAAAGAAGGGATGAGGGAGACATAAATATGAATAATAAAATGGCAATAACTATGAAACTATCAATAATCACTTTAAGTGTAAATGGATTAAATGCTCCAATTGAAAGACATGGGGTAGCAGAATGGATAAGAAAACAAGACCTTTACATAGACTATCTATAGGGATCCACTTCAGATTGAAAGAAAAACACAGACAGAAAGAAAAGGGAATGAAAAAGATATCTTATAAAAATAGAAATTTTTAAAAAGCTGGGCTAGTAAGGCATATATCAGACAAAATAGACTGTAAGGCGAAGGTTATAATTAGATACAAAGAAGGACATCACATAATAATAAAGAAATCAATTCACAGGAAGATATAATTTTTATAAACATTTATGAACATGAAATAGGAGCACCTAAAAATATAAAACAATAATTAACAGAAGTAAAGAGAGGGATTGTCAGTAATACAATAATAGTAGGAAAAATTAATGCCCCTTTGACACCAATGAAAAGATCTTCCAGATAACAAATTAACGAGGAAACAGTGGTCTTAAATGACACACTAGACCAGATTGATTTAATTTATATTTTTAGAATATTTCACCCCAAAGCTGCAGAATTATTTTCAAGTGTAGATAAAACGTTTTTCAATATAGACCACACGTTAGGTAACAAAACAAGCCTCAATAAACTTAAAACTGAAATCATATTTAGTGTCTTCGCTGACCACAAAGATATTAAACCAGAAATCATTACAAGAGAAAAAAATGCATAAACACAAGGAGGCTAAATAATGTGCTACTAAACAATAAGTGAGTAAACAATGAGATCAAGAAAAAATCGAAAGATACCCTGATTCATATGAAAATGAATATACAATGGCCTCAAATCTATGGTCCACAGAAAAAGCAGTCCTAAGAAGGAAATTTATAGCAATATAGGCCTACTTTAATAATTTTAAAAGGTCTCAAATAAAAATCTAACCAGCGTTTTGAATTCTGCATCTGGTAGATTTTTTTTTATGTATTAAGTAGGTTTCCTAAGTCTCTTGGTCTTGGTAGAGTGGCTCAGTCTTCCCTGATTACCTTCCCTGGTGCTGAGTGCCCAATGTTTGTCTCTTGGGTGCCCTGTCTGCCATTGCATGCCCTGTCTTCCCTTGAGTGTGTTCTCCTTAGAAGCAGGCCTGGGTGTTGCTGTAGCTTTGGTCAAAGCTGGCCATCAAAAATGCCAACCCAAAGAAGGGGCCCTGGGAGGGGCCCAACTATGGGCCATGTTCAAAACACTCATTATAAGGATGCTCAATGAAATTAGAGAAAGAATAAATGAACTCAATGAGAACTTTACAAAAGATATAAAACACAAAAATGAGGATTGAAAGCATTAAAAAAACATCAGCCGAAGAATACAATAACTGAGATAAAGAATACCTTAGGAGGAATCAACAGTAGATTAAATAAAGCAGGGGACTGAATCAGTGATTTAGAACATAAGGTAGCAGAAACATCCAATCAGAACAGCAACATGAGTCACACTAAAAAGAAGTTTTTTTCAAATTCACATCTCACCTAGGTTTCAAATTCTTTGCCATAGTTCAGCTTGCTTTTATTGTCTGAATTTCTGTAGGAGATACTGATAGCCTAAAGCCAAGTTGCACTGTACATATCCAGTGTCAAGCTAATAAGGTTCTGTTATAGAGATTCAGTTTCTATTTTTGTTTTTTGTTTTTAATTTGAAGGAGAACATGTACAGGGCTTATAAACACTAAAGAGACATTTTTGGCTTAAACTGAGGTTCAGTTTGGTGCCAAACTTCCAATGAAATTCAAAACTACACAACAAATTTATTTACAGAGGCTATCCTAATAGAGTAATGTAATCCTTCACTTTGCTTTATTAACTGTCTAAAAATTTTCTATTTCAAAGAGCTACATTATTTGATTAAAACAATGTTGCAATTAAAAGAAAAAACAGCAACCAAAAAAAATCCAAAAAAAATAGGATAGTTTAAGGGGTCTCTGGAACAACATCAAATATGATAAAATTTGCATCCTAGGGGTACCAGAGAAGATGAAATAGAACAAAAAATTAAAAACCTATTTTAAAAAATAATGATAGGAAACTTTCTTAACCTGGTGAAGGAAATAGACCCAAACAGGATGAACCTAAAGGGGCTAACATGAAGGCACATCATCATTAAAATGCCAAAGGTTAAAGAGAAAGAGAAAATCTTAAAAGTGGCAAGAATAAAGCAATTAGTTACCTATAAAGGAGCTCCCATAGGAGGCTGATTTCTCAACAGAAACTTTCAGGTCAGAAGGAATTGTCAGAAAATATTCAAAGTGATGAAAAGCAAAGACCTACAACCAAGATTATTCTACTCAGCAAACCTATTATTTAGACTCAAAGGACAGATAAAGAGCTTCTCAAGCAAGAAAAATTAAAGGAGTCCATCATTCCTAAGCCAGTATTACAAGAAATGTTGGAGGGACTTAAGAGGAAGAAAAAATATGTATCAAAAATATGAATAATAAAATAGCAATAACTATAAATCAACAATTACCTTAAGTGAAAAAGGATTAAATGCTCCAATCAAAAGATAGGGTGGCTGAGTGGATAAGAAAACAAGACTCTTACGTATACTGCTACAATAGACTACTTCAGATTAAAAGGCACACACAGACTGAAAGAGATATAAAAAGATATTTTATGAAAATAGAAATAAAAAATTTGTAGAAATACTTATGCCAGAAACAAAATAGACTTTAAAAGAAAGGCTATAATACAAGACAAAGAAGGAACCAGTAATCTATCTTCTGGGCATTTTTTCAAAGAAACCCAAAATGTACTTTGAAGTTACATGTGCATGCATATATTAATTGAAATATTATTTACAATAGCCAAGATATGGAGGCAACCTGGATATCTATCAATAAATAAATGGACAAAGATGAAGTGATACATATATGCAATGAAATAATACTCAGCCATAATAAATAAATTAATTAATTAAAAATGAAATTTGCCATCTGCAACAACATGAATGGACCTAGAAGGCATTGTGCTCAGTGGAGTAAGATAAGGAAAGAAATATGCCATATAGATTTAATTTACATGCAGAATATAAGGAACAAAATAAACAAAACAGAAACAAACAGAGATCAGAGAACATTTTGTTGGTTGTCAGATGGGAAGGGGTTTGGGAGGTTGATGTAAAAGGAAAAGGGATTAAGAGGTTCATATTGGTAGTTACAAAATAGGAGGAAGTGAAGTATAACATAAGGAATATAGTTAGTATTGTAATAACTGTGTATGGTGTCAGTTGGGTATTGGATTTTTCAAGGTGATCACTCTGTAAGTTATATAAATGTCTAATTAGTATGTTGCTCACTTAAAACTAATATATTGTATGACAACTATAATTGAAAATTTAAAAAATATTAACACACACAAATGTAACTTTTGTGTTGTAAGAGATGCCTGAATTCCTGGCAGGATGTCTGGTGCTTGGAGAACAAGAATAATGGAAACAAAGGTGGACTTGCACACAAGGACACATTGCAGGGAGGGTGCATACGCCTGACCAATTCTGAGACTTCTTGCTCTAGGGACTAGAAAAAGATATTTAAGAGGATAAGAAAAGATACTTGAGAGGAAGTAGCTGAGAACATGGAGGTGACTTCAAGGCTGAATCTAGGAGTTGGCTGTAGCTTGTATCTACTGACCTGAGAGTAACTATTGTTAAATTACAAAGCTAACATTGTTGCGAAACTTAATAAAAGTCCATGGAGATAGGGGTTGAGTGGCTAGCCTGGTCCATCCTTCTCTACTTTATCCAGGTGAGTTACTCATTTCCAGATTCCGACTCTTCTTCCAAACCGTCTCTGCAACAAACCTTACATTTAAAGGAACTAGAAAAATAACAGCAAAGTTCAAATAAAAGAAAGAAATAATAAAGATCAAAGTGGAGATAAACAAAATATAGTTCAAAAATACAAAAGGTTAATGGAAGCAAGAACTCGTTTTTTGAAAAGATAAAAGTGATAAACTTTAACCAGACTCATTAAGAAAAAGAGAGGAACCAAATAAATAAAATCAGAAATGAAAAAGAAAACAGACACCACAACAATACAACAGATTTTAAGAAAATACTACAATTACATGCCAACAAGTTCGACAATCTGGGAGAAATGGATACATTCCTAGAAATACACAATATTTCAAGACTGAATTAAAAAGAAACAGAAAATCTGAACACATGGATTACTACATAAAAATTAGAATCAGTCATCAAAAATCTACCAATAAACAAAAAAGTAGTCCTAGACCAGATGGCTTCACATATGAATTTGCCAAACATTCCAAGAATATATACCTATTCTTCTCCAATTATTCCAAAAATTCAAGAGAAGGGAACATTCCCAAGGCATTTTATGAGACCCCCAGTACCCTGACTCCAAAATCAAACAAACACAATACAAAAAAAAATCATAAGCTAATTTATCTAATAAACATAGATTCAAAAATCCTCAACAAAATATTAGTAAGCTAAATTCAGCAATCCTTTAAAAAGTTCATACATTATGATAAAATGGGACTTTTTTCTTTAATGCAAGGTTAGTTTACAACCAGTGGTTTGTTACCCACAAATTAGTTAACATAATTCACTATGTAAACAAAATGAGAGATAAAAATCATATGATATATCAATAGATGCAGGAAAAGTGTTTGACAAAATCTTGCACCCATTCATGATAAAAAAAATCTTAGCAAAGTAAAAATAGAAAGAACATATCTCAACATAATAAAGGCCATATATGACAAGTACACAGCTAACATTATACTTAACAGGGAAAAGTTATAAGCATTTTTCTTAAAATCAGGAACAAGATAAGGATGTGTACTTTCAACACTTCTATTCAGCATAGTATTAGGAGTCCTTGCAACCTCAATCAGACAAGAAAAATAAATAAATAAAAGGAAACCAAATTAGAAAGGAAGAAATAACGCTATCATTATGTGCAGAAGACATGGTAATATTTTATACAGAGCTCTAAATATCCCACCGGAGAACTCTGAAAACTGATAAAGGAATTCAGTAAAGTAGCTAGATACAAAATTTATGCAAAATTAATATGCATAAATTAGTTGCGTTTTTATACACCAATAACAAACTACCAGAAAGAAAAATGAAGAAAACAATCTCATTTATAATTGCATCAAAAAACAAAATACCTAGAAATAAACTTAACCAAAGATGTAAAAGACTTGAACTTGGAAAATTATAAGACATTGTACAAAAGAAATAAAAGAAGATACAAATAAATTGAGGCATATACCATGCTTATAGGAAGGAAGAATTAACATTGTTAAAATTTCCATACTACCCAAAACAATCTATAGATTCAATACAATCTCAATCAAAATACCAATGGCATTTTTCACAGAACTATCACAAATAATTCTAAAATTTATATAGAACCACAAAAAAACTCAAATAACCACAGAATTCTTGAGAAGGAAGAACAAAATAAGATATATTATTCTATCTAATATAAAATAAAACTTTAAGACTGTAGTAATAAACACAGCATGATATTGAAATAAAACAGATCCAAAAGAGATCAATGGAAGAGAATAGATAGCCCAGAAATAAACCCATGCTTATATAGTCTTTTAACAGATGACAAAGGAGACAAGAATATACAATAGGGTAAAGATTGTCTATTCAATAAATAATATTAGAAAAACTGAACAGTTATATGCAAAAAATGAAATTAGATCACTTTCTTATACTGTATACAAGAATAAAATCAAAATGGGTTAAATACTTAAATATATAACTAAAAATCATAAAACTCCTAGAAGAAAATATATGCAGTAAACTCTCTAACATTGCTCTTAGTAATATATATATATATCCTTGGACAAAGAAAACAAAGGAAAAAAACAGATGGGACTACATTAAACTAAAAAGGTTTTGCACAGCAAAGGAAACCATCAACAAAACAAAAAGACAACTAACTTAATAGAAGACATTTTTCACCAATAACAAATCCAGTAAGGGGTAATATCCCAAATTTATAAATAACTCATACAATAAACATCCAAAAAACAATACAAATAAAAAATGAACAGAGAACTTGAATAGACATTTCTCCATAGTGGACACACAGAAGAAGCCATGTTGAGACAGACAGGAGGAGCAGAGACATGAAACAAGCATATTCCACACCCATGGTGTGGCAATTAAGAATCTGTAGGGATATCTCAGCTGTAGAAGTCTCCCTTAAGGAGCAAGGAATCACAGCTCCACACTGGTATCCCCAGGCTAGGTACTAGTGCCAGTAAGAGGAGTCCCCATTATATCTGACTGTGAAATCCAGCAGGGATTACATCTAATAAAAATAAAGGGCTGTAGGAAACCAACACATGCTGCTTTTAAAGGGCCAGTGTGGATTCATTAGCTCACAAACTCATTCAATCTAAGTGACAGTGCCAGGAACATATATGAAATAATTAAACTGATTAACATCAGGGCAAGTGTTGGAGAGGCAGGGGTCTAACAAATCTCTTCAGGGATGGAAGTTCTGGCAGGTACCATTGTTCCATGGTGAGCTCTCCTTTGACACAGGTGTCAAATCTGTGCTCTCCATTAATCTGGCTACTGTCATTTCCCCTGTATTGGTGATTCCCAGAGATCTCTCCACCCCCCAATTCACTTTGCTGGCCTGAGCCTCTTACAGCAGTTGTTCTACACAGCAGCCTGTCTCAGCTCTTGCTGTAGACTTTCCTGAAATCTCTCAAAGGTCCGCAAATTCTAAACAGAATGCCAGCCTTGTAGCACTAGCAAAGTGGCTCCACACTGAGAACAAGGGGTAACCGTTCTCAATTTATGTAGGAAATTATACCAAGCCTGGTATAATATAATCAGCAGTGACTTTATGCCTAGAATGTACCTTCTATTAATGGTCACAAACCCAGCACAAGTAGCAGCTGAAGTTGGTTCCCAGTGTAGCTTCTCCCAAATGCCTCCAAGACTAGTACAAGTGGCAACCAAGCACAAATAACTATTAAGCTCCTACCAAACAACCCACCACCTAGCACAAGTGGTAGCTGACTTTGGCCTGCACCAAAGGCCCTCTCAAGATATTGCAATTCAAACAATCCTTGTGACCACCTTCAGACCACACCAACCAGCTCCACAAACAACGCACCTGAAAGTAAGTCTTGGCTGACAGTAGAAGCATGTTATAGTGACTCCTGCTCCATGGAGTCAGCCCTCACACAACCACTCTACTATAGTCACAGACAACCATCATGGCCTATAAGTCTGGGGGTCAATTACACCCACTGATGTGACATCAGCAGTCAAGGCCCAACTTCTATAGGAAAGCATACACAAATCACATAGGAGACAGCCCCGGAGCACTCTGCTCAGGTGACCAGGGAGACTGTGCCACTGAGCCTCATAGGTTACCTACTACATAAGAGCACTCTGTCAAGATTGAGAGATATAGAAGATCCATCTAATCTGTGGAAATAAACAGAGTCAGCAAAAATGAGGAGACAAAGAAACATGTCTAAAATTAAAGAACAGTAAAAAACTCCAAAAACGAGCTAAATAAAACAGAGAAAGTAATTTACCAGATTCAAAGTTCAAAACACTATATAAGAATTCTCAATCAACTTGGGGAAAATAATAGATTATTAATTCAATGAAAATTTTATTAATGAGATAAAAACATAAAAAAGAACCAGTCGGAAATGAAGAATACAGTAACTGAAATGAATACAAGAAGAAATACAAGGTAGGGAAAAACAGCTAAACAAAACAACAAAACTATTTTATAAAAATTTGAAAATAAGGATAGTTTAAGAGACTTCTGAGACAACATCAAAAGTACCCATATTCATTTCATAAAGGTACAAGAAGGAGAAGAGAGACAGAAAACCTATTGGAAGAAATAAATGCCTAACCTGATGAAGGAAATAGATACACAAGTCCAGAAAGCACAAGACAGTTCCAAATACAATGAACCAAAGAGGCCAACAAAAAGAAACAGCATAATTAAAATACCAAAAGTAAAAAAAAAAAAAGAGAGAGAGAGAGACCATCTTAATAGCAGCAAGAGAAATACAGTTAGTGTACAAGGGAGCTCCCATAAGAATATCAATAGATTTCGCAACAGAAAACTTGCAGTCAAGACGAAAGTGACATGAAATATTAAAAGTGATGAAAGATAAAAAACTATAACCAAGATTATTCTAACCAGCAAGTCATTCACTGAAAGTGAGATAGAGACTTTCCCAGACAAAAAAAAAAAAAAAAAACTAATGCTCATCACCACTAAAAAATTATTACAAAAAATGTTTTAAAAAATTCTTTAAATAGGAAAGCAATAAAAAACATAAATAAAAAGTTCTGGTCAAGATGGCAGAATAAGTAAATGTTGCGCTTGCCTCTTCTCACAACCACATTGAAATTACAATTAAACTACAGAATAGCCATCATTAGGAGTTGCCTGAAGTCTAATTGAACAAAAGTTCTACAACTGGGAACACAAATAAGAGGCCACCTTAAGACTGATAGAAGAGGCAAGTATGTGAAACAGGCTGGTCCCACACTCGCATGTGGCAGATGAGACTCAAGAAAAATATCTAAGCTGAGGAGGTCCCTCCTGAGGAGCAAGAAGTCCTAGACCCACATAGGACTTTGCAGATCAGGGTTCCAGTGACAGGAAGAGAAGTCCTAACAAATTCTGGCTATGAAACCAGAAGAGTTTGTGGTTGAGTAAAACAAAGTTCTGCAGGAGTTGCAGACTTTTCTCTTAAAGGGTCCACACATGGACATCCCACTGACAGACTCACACACTCTGAGCTCCAGCTCTGGGGCAGCAGCTCAAAAGGCACCAGGGACATATAAGAACTGAGTTGCCTGGCTTCAGGGAGAGGCAGCTTTCTCTCAGCCCTCATTCCTTTGTTGAGTTCTCCCCTTCTGGTTTAAAGACCCAAAATGCCACAATACATGAGTATCCATCAATGTAGCTAACACTTGTTATCCCATGCAGGTGATTCACTGAGGCCCTGGCTCTCTCAACTTGCAGGCCCATCCAAGCCACTTCCAATGAATTATCCATACAAATGGCCTGTCTTGGTTCAAATTGCAGACTTTTCTAAAATCTCTTAAAGGTTCACAAATCCCAAACAAGCAGCATCTGGCACATGCATGCCCTGTACCTGTTGCTGAGCAGCACCAAGCCTTGGACTATCAGCAGTTGACCATGTTTTGTGGCTTGACCTCTCAAAGAACTTCCAAGTCCATTGTGGGTGGAAGCCATCTGTGGATTGCTTGGAAGCTCATGCCAGGTGGCCATAAGGAGGGTACAGGCTGCAGCTATGTTTGACTTGGGGCAGGGTTCATCCCAGGAAGCCCCAGCCAGCACGCTTGGTGGCTGGCTTCAGTCTGAGCAGGAGTACCACCCAGGGTCAAATATGAGGATGACATGCCCAAAGGGCAGACCAAGAGCCCTGCTAAATCAAGCACCAGAGCCCTGCTAAATCAAATCCTGCTCCATAGAGTTAGCTCCTACACAACAGCTCCTCCATTGGTCATGGCCAGCCCTTTCAACCAATCAGTCCATATCATTGAAAAGTAAACAACAACAAAGTCTAAATTACAAAAGGAGGGCATACATAACCCATATAAAGGACACACCTGGAGCACCCAGCTTAGGTGACTAGAGAAGACTATGCCACTGAGACCCACAGCACACCTACTACATAAGGCCATTCTACTGAGACCAGGAGACATAGCAGCCCTACCTAATACATAGAAACAAACACAAGTAGGCAGCCAAAATCAGAAGACAAAAACATGTCCCAATTGATAGTACAGAACAGAGTTCTGGAAGAAGAACTAAACAAAATGAAGGCAAGCAATTACTAAATGCAGAGTTCAAAACACTGTTTATAAATATGCTCAGTGAACTCAGGGGAGGAATAGATGAACTCAGTGGGAAACTTAACAAAGAGAAAATATAAAAATGGCTATGGAAAACATAAAAGGGAACTAGGCAAAAATTAAGAATACAATATCTGAATGAAAAGTACGTTAGAGGGAATTAACCGACTGGATGAAGCAGAAGATTAAATAAGAGATTTAGAGGATGGCATAACAGAGGATACTCAATCACAACAGCAACAACAACAACAAAAATCCAAAAAAATAAGAATAGTTAAGAGGCCTCTGAGACAACATCAAGTGTAACAAAATTCAAATCATAGAGGTACCAGAAGGAAAAGAAACAGAGCATATATTGAAATCCTATTTGAAGACATAATAATGGAAAACTTACCTGACCTGGTGAAAGAAATAGATGAACAAGCCCAGGAACCTCAGAGAGTCCCAAACAAGATGAACCCAAAGAGGCCCACACCAAGACACATCATAATTAAAATGCCAAAGGTTAAAGACTAAAAGAGAATCTTAAGGCAACAAGAGTAAAGCAATTAGTTACCTAAAAAGGAGCTCCCTTAACACTCCCTTAAAAATCCTTAGCAAAATATCATTCCACATGAGACACCTTATGCTGGTCTCCTACAAAGCAATAAAAACAAGGTCATGTTTCCAACTGTTTGGGCCTAGGTCACATACTCCAGTGTGGCACTCAAGAAACAGGCAAATTCTAGTCTGTATTTGTTAAGTGCCTAACATCCAGTGCTAAGCGCACTTTCCCCAAATAATGACTATAAGAATTGCTTGGAGCACTTATTTTATTTTTTAAAAATGCGTTGAGTCCTCCCTCCATCTCATTGAATCAGAATTTCCTGGGGTAGCCATAGTAATCTGTTTAATTAACTCGCACCCAAACCAATTGCTATGGTGGAAGCTTGGGAAACTGCTAAAGGATCCAAAAGTAGCTTCTTTTCTCTTTATAATGATCATGAGTTAATCAATGAGTAAATGTTGAACAGAGTGTAAAAATGTTTAGAATGTTATAGATCAGATTCTCTGTTCATATAAAGAAGAGATCAATGTCATTCCACTGCGTTGATTCAAACCACATTGCTTTAAAATGGTGATTTCCTCACTTGCATATTTACTTAACCACTACAGTAAAACTAGCAGACTTATCCCAGTGCAATAGCCAAGTTGCTTGGGGGCTTCTGCACTAGGAGGAAATATTCCTAAGACAAAAAGTCATGGTGGTTTCTGCCCTAGAATTTCTTATGAATGTCATATAGTAATGATACAAGACAGGGCAGAGGACCTGTAAACACTTTATATTATCTAAGTGGCTTGTGTCATGTAAAATTCTAACCCCATATTCCAAGCAACTGTACAGTTGAGTCACTGCAGGCAAAATAGCTCAAACAGCTTTTCATTTGTAATCTGTTGTCATTTCTAACCTCATGTTGTTTCACACTTCCATGTTCTTTTCTTTTTCAGAATTTCTCTTTCTTACTCTTATTAATAGAACCAATGTGACCTTCAAAATGCAACTCAAATGTCACCTCCATTAAGCTTTCCTGAACCTTTCTCCATCCAATATAGATGTTCTCCTCCCTTCCCATTCCCTCTTTCTCTAAAAGTATTCTGTGCTGGCTTTACTGTAGCCTATGTTGTATTCTGATGCTTAGTTTTTTTATTCTCACTGCTCTTTATATCTCTCCTCTTCTACTATGTTATTTTAGACCCTATCAGAGAGGACCTGACACAAATAAGCTGTCAATATGTAAAGGCAAGGAGATGAGAAGAGAAAGAACAAGGGAGGGGAGAGAGCAAGTTTTAGATGAATTAATATGTTAATAAAATTATTAACAATCTTGAGAATCCAGTTAAAGTTCACAAAATTTCTCTAAATAAAAGGTTCATGAATATGTTGAAATGGGGTATATCTCCATATAAAAATCTGTCTCCTCTCAACCAAGCCCAACTAATATGTGGTTAACTCATATTTACAGAGTAAAAATGGTTAGTGTTTACCTCCTCTTTATCACTATGGAGAGGTAAAGCTACAAATATACCTCAAAGTTGTAGAATTCTTTCATGTCATAAAAATATCCAAGAATTCAGATTAATATATTTTTAACAGTTAATTTATGAGGGCACATACAAGGAATTGGTAGAAACATTAGGCATGTACAGAATTCACAAAATAGTTTAATATTCAAAAGAAAAACAAATGGGTTATTGACCAGGGTGGTTCAAGTCAGCAGGTGCTGCTATATAAGGCAGAATCCCTGAAACTTGCCTGTCTTCACCACCCTACTACGAAAATTGGGGTTAAACTTATGGCTCAGGAGTATTAAAGAATATTCATGAAATTAGCTCAAAATATATGCCTTTTTTTTAAAGAGGGGTTTTTCTACCCAACTGCAAGGAATCTTTGAAATGAAGCTTCATTAATCAAACTTAATGTTCAAAGAGGAAAGTAAAAGTACTAATTTAAGACTCATAAACCGCTCAGATAATAACATATCACATCTCTAAATACAATCAACAGAATTTCAGATTAAAGTTCTCAGATTGTTTCTGATAGTAGCCTCTGGGTGATGATTATGTGTTCCTTGATGCTAAACGCATATTCTATTCATCTTGATATTTCCTGTGTGTCTCTCCTCTTTTCTCTAATGCTTATGTTTTACCTTCCCATTATCTCTTGAATTTTCCCATGAAAATTGGAATTGTTTTTTCTGCCTAGCTAGTAAATTTTCTAAATGCTATTATGTGTCTTCGAGCAAATATATTGGGCAGTTCCCAACATTGTTTTATTTTCTTTTTTTTACCTACCCTTCCCACACAATTTAGCGAAATATATTTATAATGTTATTTGATGCAAATTTTCTTTGCCATTGCGATTTTACTTATTGGTGGTTAAACTTGAAGTAAATACAGCTTTTGGGGGTGGGTAGCACGGGCACTCAAACACCCGGGCTGTGTGCACACAGATAAACATACAAGCTACACAGATTTCCTCAATTGGATCTAGACCTAAAAAAAAAAAAAAAAAAGCCAGTTATAACAAATTATTTTCTTTTAAAGTCTCACCTTATTAGTGGCTCACATTCACATGTTTACTGGTCAAAGGGTTTCCTCTGTGAGAGAATCATCCTGGCATTTTGGAATGAATGCAAGATTTTGTAAATTTAGTAACACGCATAATAAAAAGCAACTATAAAACCTAGAATTAGACCCAAATAGCCACTGGAACATTTATCATGTGTATACTATTCCTGAAAAATTCTTCAAATGAAACCTTATACCTAAATATCTTAAGGCAATTAATAAGTGGTGATTATTTCTGCTATACATGGAGTAAAGAAGTAAAGTTTTGCCCCTTTGATGTGGGTCTTATTCAAACACCCAGACAACAAATGTCTTTGGGTAATAAAGTCTTAGAAGGGATAGGTAAAGTGGGAAATGTAGAATCAAAGTGATGTAAATTTCAGTTAAAACATTGTCTTGAATATAAGTGAGTGAACTTAATGCAAATAAAAGTGTATGGAATATGTGCCAAATAACAAATTGACTTTGAATCTACAGAGCCTTAAAAATTAGCATTATTTAACTCTTTCAATATTAATAAACTTTTCCTCTTTTAAAATGAAAGTACTTTTGCCTGTTTTAAATTTCCAAGAAATTAGAACTCTACAAATGTCATTCAAATTCATAATTTGCTACAGCAATTATTATAAAAGGAATGTGTCTTATTCTGATTTTTAGTAATGTATCTTCCTTACTAGATACCCAGAAGGCAAATAAGCTGGTTACTCAGAACTTCTATTTTGTTTAATGTGTAATACTACTCTAAATTTGGTATATTATCTCACATTAGATGCTCCAAAGTATGTACCAGCCAAGAACAGAACATAATATTAGCTCTTCAGAACTTCCAGCATGCAAGATTATCTATTCCTTAAATATACCTTCCTTGCTGTGTGTAAATAAATTTAGATTGTCTTTATGGAGTGCTCCAGAGAACTGTTGCCACACTCTCTCTGATGGGAATCATCATGATTGTAGTTATGTCCAATTTGAAAGTTGAGGATTATAAATATAGATGATAACTCTTTTCTTTCTTAACCAATATATGAGTTATTGCTTTAAATAACCAAATGTCCTATGCTTCAACTTTTCAGGGCATAGCTTAAATGAGAATTTGAAAAAAAATACAATCATAAGAAGCAGAAGCCTTATGATTTTAGGTTAATTTGCTAGATGACATTACAGAGATTTTTTTTTTTCATGAACCCTATCAGCAACCAATACATGGCATTGCAGAGTTCTGGAGACAAACTCATATACTTATCTAACATCTTTAGTGAAGTCCTTCAAGCAGCATAGAAATGATAGAAAGGAGTTCCCTACTTTAGATCCTATTGATCTATACAAGGAAGCTTTGTTTCCCAAGCAGACTGCAGAACTTTGAGAAGTGACCTAAGAGAGCATCTATCCTAACAGTCTCCACAGAGGTTGACAAAGAATTACCAGGCTCATGCTTGTTCTGCCTCAGAGCCAGGTGATCAGACATTGGATGCACCAGCTGAGCCATGCAATAGTTCAGCCAGGGATCTTTTGTCCTCATTCAGAGGTAGACCTGGTTGGAATTTCCAAAAATTCTAGTGTGATGTGTC
The DNA here is from genome assembly GCA_004027375.1 of Macroglossus sobrinus. Lineage (NCBI taxonomy): Eukaryota > Metazoa > Chordata > Mammalia > Chiroptera > Pteropodidae > Macroglossus > Macroglossus sobrinus. The sequence goes on from PVKZ01002391.1 coordinate 128,163, forward strand.
TAAATGCATAAGCATTTTTTTGAGACTTAGATAAATAAAAATAAGTCGTATTAAGCACAGTTTACAATAAAGGCAAACTTTTAGCCTTAAGAGAGAATGCATATGGCTTCTGCCTAAACTTTATTAACATCTTAATTGAGTTATGAGGTTAGTTTTATGCAAGTCAGCTAATTCCTTCTTAAGTAACTGATAATGAATAATCTAGTATGTTTGCCAACTTTAATTAAGTAGGTTTGTGCTGGACAAAGTCTAAACATTGGATCACGGAAAGACAGAATTCTGGGAAACAATGTTACTGAGAAAAGGGCCTGGCCTGGGAGAGGTGGCAGGCAGCTGAAAGAGCTGCTTTTGATTCCCTGTAAGTTCAGCTCTAGTTGGGGAAGATAGCTAACTCACATCTGTATATATAAATAATTTATATAACATTTTTCTTCTCAGACTATGTAAAGAGAAGTAATCACATGAACCTTTTCAGCACTTATTAACTCCATATATAAAAGGAGGAAATGAAATTAAGAAAAATGAGCAAGCCCAAGAAAAAAGTCTTAGAGAAAATGAGTAATTATCTTGAGGTTAAAGAGTTTGTTTTAAAATAAAGGTTTTTCCTTTAAAGTGACTGATGATGCCGATAGGAACAGGGAAATGTTACTTGACAGATATAGAAGATAAGAGTAAGAATATAACTATAACAGTGGTGGGTTTGAGGCAATAAATGTGGAGTTCAGGTGACTAATATAAATGCTTAATGTATATTAAAAAAAAAAAACAGAAAAAATCTAGATGTCCTTTAATAGGTATTTTTTTTAACCAAACTGTAAAACATCTATATTATGGAGTACTACTAAGCAATAAAAAGATACAAAGTATTGATACAAAGAACAGTTTGGCTGAATCACAAGGAAAATACATTGAATGAAAAAAATGTCTTAAAAAAGGTCACATACTTTATAATGTCATCTTGAAGATGGAGAACAAGTAAGTGGTTGTTAAGAGTTATGGAGGTGGTGAGGTAAAAGTTTGACTGGGATTGAAGAGGGTAGCACAAAGGATTCTTGTGATAGAATTTCTCTCTGCTCTGTGTCCTGACTGTGGTGGTCATAGGAACTTAGATATGTGGTGAAGTTAAATGCACATTCAGAAAAGAATGTAGGTAAAGTCAGGGAAATCTGAATTAGATCTATGGATTGTACTAGTGTTGATTCCCTGGTTTTAATATTGTGCTGTAATATTGTAAAATGTTAACACTGGGGGAAACTGGGTGAATAGTACAGGGGATCTATTTGCATTGTTTTCCACAAATACATATGAATTTTCAATTATCTAAAAATAAAAAGTTTTAAAAAATACTAGATATATTTAAAAATGTGTTAAAAGTGAGTGAGAAAATCTATGAAAGAAAGGTAGATGTCATAAAAATAACGAGGCTCTCTAAAACACTTTATAAAATCCTAACCCTCACATTCAATGCATCAGAAGTTTTGCTAATAACTAAAATACACTTAAACACTAAATCTTACACAGACTCTATTTCTAAGTCAGGGGGAGAAGGATGTATTTTAAAATGTAGGTTCTATTATTCTTTAGGTATAGTGAAGCTGACAGACCAAGAAATACTGGCCATTGAAAGGGTAGTTTATTATTCAAAGTTTCCAAGAGGAGGGAGCACACTATGTTGTGTAAGGCCACACAGGAAAGCAGTAGGGTCAGTCAGGAGGCAGAAGGAACAAGAGTCAAACATGAGCAAGAGCCTTTATTATGGTTTCCACAGGAAAGGAAAGGGTAAGGCAGGACACACAGGCCTAGCATTGGCTAGAGTGAGTGATTTCAATGGTCTCTGGTGCATAAGGGCTGCCATTAATTGCTTGGTATCTGTCCCTTATGATCAGGGCAGCATGAATGATAGTGTTTGGCCCAGAATGAGAGAGTCCATGAGGTAGAAGAGAGTAGTCTCTGAGATGGTTTGTTTCCATTTTAAAGGCATACTCCCTAGAAAGTTACTGTCTCTAAGAATTAACTAACCTGGGGAGGGGCAGTCTCTACAGAGCCAGCAAGGCCCCAGATGTCAAAACATCAGAATTAAAAGACAGACTTAATACAGAGCATCACTGATCATCACTTATGAAGAACAGAATTTTTTCTTTTTACTGCTGGGTTTCACACTAAATGAAGCAGGAGAAAATGTTTAAAAGAGAAGATATCCTGACTTACCCAGTGATCACTTCTACACTACAGAATTTAGAGCTTGTAACTACTAATTTTTTTCAACACAAAGGTTGTATTCAGAGATTTATATTTGTATCTGAGTGTCTCCTGAGCCTTATCTCTCATTTGGTTTCAAACATTGAAGAGGAGAAAAAAGTGCTATTTCTTTGGCTCTCCAAAAAACCTTAACTGTTAAAACCAAGTCAGTAAAAACATAGTCACTACCTGACTCCTGGCATTTGCATTTACAAGACTGAATGGCTATGGTAATAGTTAAATAACCTTATAATACTTTGGAACAGAAATCTTAGGCTGATCCAACTTAAAAAAATAAAAGTTAATTTTGAAATTTGGCTATTCACCATTTGAAGTAAAAACATCTGAGGTAACAAAGTTAACATTAAAGCCCCTGTTAGTTTTTAAATTCCTACAAGTATTGTTATTACACAAAATATATTAGGGTTTTTAAAGCTAAGTGAAAGAAATTAAGTTATTATGATATAAGTTCTGCTGAAAGAACCCTGTTCTTATAATACTTAAGCACTGAAGGTCATCAGCTTTGAGATGAACACAGGGCCACAGCATGGGGCCAAATGCAGTCATGGTACCCTGAATTGCCCACTGGGAAAAAGAAAATCTTCACCAACAAACTCATACACAAAGCTAGTGAGAGATGTCGAAATATACCTTTGTTTTGGATATCATTTTTACTTCCTTTTCCAGGCTCTTTTAGGTAACCCTGGAAAACTTACTTTACATTTCAGTTTTTAGGTTTTTTTTAGTTCATCAAAAATCAAAATCTCAACACCAATGAGTCAATATATTTACAGAGCTCTTGAAGAACTACGTTTCTTTGTAAATAAAAGGTACTTGACTTCATGTGTCAGGTTTGGGTGCAGGGAACAGAAAACTATTTAAATGAGCTCAGGTAAATGTTACTTTATTTTAGGGATATGATTCCCATAATACAAGTAAAATAATAGCTCAGGATAAGAGGATCTTAGCTTCAACAATTTTTGGAATTTAGATTTTGAGAGGCCTAACAAAAATCTGCTCTATAAGTCTTTACTCGGTCAATAATTTCAACACATTCCCAGGTTCAGGAGCAACTGAGAGGAGATATAGGCATTAAATGGCTTCTTTCATATCAATAAAAGGTAGACCAGGGAATATTGCTTGCATGAGGGATCAAATGTACTTGCTATACAATAATCATTAATTATTAAAGCATTTTACTTTTGAAATAGTAAATATCATTTATACTTTAGCGGACCATTATAATTTCAAACTATAAAACACATAAGGATATTGCTTTACTCCAGGTTGCATCTTTGAATGGCATTTTTATCTAAAAAGGAGTATCCAGATATTAACAATAAACATGAATACCTCATCTGTGATACAGACATTGTCAAGCCAAATAGGTATAATGATCACTCATATCATTAATAATGCAGAAGAATGGGAACATCAGAAATGACACTAGGTAGGCATTTTCTATTCAGTCTTTAAAGGGCTGAGACTCAAGCCAAGGCTGAAGACAAGTTTTTTTCTGAATTTCTAGGGCTACTCTGAACTTTAGTGCTTCCTAAATAAAGAGATAAAATGATAAACCAATATATAAACACTTTTATAATGTAGAACCCCTAAATATTCTAGAAGCCTCCTAGAAAATTTGGCCATTCTATCATTTATTATAATAGAAGGTACACTGGGCCAAAAAAAATTTGGCCATTCTATCATATGTTATAATAGAAGGTATACAGGGTCAAAGAAAAATGTAAAATGTCCATTTCCAAACAAACAAACAAAAAAGAGTTCACCACCACCAAACCAGTATTACAAAAAATGTTAAAGAAACATCTTTAAAAAGAAGAAAAAAATAAAAATTATAAATAAGAATGTATTGTGAAGAAAAAAAATTCTCACTGACAAAGGCAAACCCATAATAAAAACAGTAGATCAACCAACACTAAAGCTGGTACAAAGGTTAAAAGGCAAAAGTAGGAATATTATGTGTAATTACAAAAGTAAATTAAAGGATACATGCAAATAAAACACACAAAAGAAGTAAAAAGTAATGACAAAAAAAATAAACATTGAAGGGGTAAATAAAAATGGTAGCAATTCTATTGTACACTTGAAACTTATTCAATTTTGTTAAGCAATGTCACCATAATAAATTTTAAAAATGGTAGTGATTCTAGAATGTTTTCAAACTTAAGCAACTATCAAGTTAAAATGGACTCCTATCAGCATAGCTTGGTATATATGAAGCACATGGTAACTACAAACCAAAAATCTACAAGAGCTATAAAAGAAATAAAGAGAAAGGAATTCAAACATAACAGTACAGAAAGTCATCAATATGCAAAAGAAGAGAGCATGAATAAAAGAAGGAATAGAGAACAATTAAGCAATTAGAAAACAATAAAATGGCAATAACTATGTACTTATCAATAATTTCTTTAAATGTAAATGTATTAAATGCTCCAATCAAAAGATGAATGGATGAAGCAATGGTACATATATGCAAAGAAATATTACTCAACCATAAAAAACAGTGAAGTCTTACCATTTGCAAATACATGGGCTATTCTGACCTAGAGGGTGTTGAGCTAAGTGAAATAGGTTGGAAGATAAAGACAGACATCATATTATTTATCTTATAAGTGAAATCTAAAAACAAACAAACAAACAAACAAAAAACAAGCAAGATAAAAGCAAACAGAGACAGAGAATAAACTGATGATTGCCAGATGGGAGGTGGATGGGAGGCTGGGTGGAAAAGATGAATGGATTGAGAAGTACAGATTGGCAGTTACAAAATAGTCATGGGGCTATAAAGTACAGCTTAGAGAAATAAAGTCAATCGTATTGTAATAGGTATACATAGTGTTATGTGGGTACAAAACTTGTCAGGAGGATAACTTTGTAAGTTATATAAATGTCTAACCTCTATGCTGTACACCTGAAACTAATACAATTCATGGCAACTATAATTGAAAACATTTCAAAAGAAAAAATGTAAAATATATCAAATTCTGGTTTGCTGATATTCAATCATTATAATAAAATAATTGAAAAGCAAGATAATTCAATAAAAACTAAAATTAGGGATTTAATGGTCAACAATGAATTTCATGAATTCTTATTTTCTTTCATTGTAATAATAAAAATTGGTTGTATAAGGGCACATTGGGTTTGATTATAAGATTTTAAGTTTTCCCCACTTGGAAGCACTTCACAACAATCTTTTAAAAAAATATTACTAATATTTTTTGCTTGAAATTTTTGGCATTTATTCCTGGGGAAAAATTTAACTATTCTTGCTCATATGCTCAGAAGTAGCAGAGTACATTAAGGGTGCTGTTGAGTAGTCTAAAGAGCTAAAGTAGTATGAACTGAAAATATCTTAATTTTCTACATTTTTAGTGCTAGGTTTTGTCTAAATAGTTATGAATTTGCAGGAGGGAAGGATTTCAATATGAACTATTTTTTCTTCTATTTTTCTTTTTTCTAAATTAATTTCAGGTATATAGTACATTAATTAGACATTTATATAGTTTATTAAATGGTACCCCCAATTACTCTAACAGCCATCTGGCTCTACCCTTAGCCATTGCAATACTACTGACTACATTCCCTATGCTATATTCCATATCCCCCTAACCATCTCTCAACCACTAATTTGTTCCTCTTTAAGCCTTCAACCCTTTCACCAACCCCTCAAACTCTCTCCCCTCTGTCAGTCACCAGAATCTTCTATGTATTTACGAGTCTGATTTCATTTAATTTGTTCTATTTGTTCTTAGATTCTGTATGTAAGTGGAATCATATGGCATTTATTTTTCTCTATCTGACAAATTTCACTCAGCATAATAACTCTGAGGCCATTCATGCCATTGTAAATGAAAAGATTTCATTTTTATGGCTGAGTAATATTCCATTGTATATATAAACCATAACTTCTTTATTTAATCACCTGTTTATGGGCATATAGTTTGCTTCTATATCTAGGCTATTGTGAATAGTGCTACCATAAAAACAGGGGTGCATAGATCTTTATGAATTAGTGTTTTGGTTTTCTTTGGATGAATACACAGAGCACATTTGCTAGATCAAAAGGTAGATCTATGTTTAATTTTTGAGAAACCTCCATATTTTTTTCCATAGTGGCTGTGCCAATTGCAATCCCATCAACAATGTATGATGGTTGCCTTTTCTCCACGTGGTCGCCAATACTTGTTGCTTTTGATTTATTGATGATAGCCATTCTGACATGTGTGAGGTAATATCTCATTGTGGTTTTAATTTGCATTTCTCTGATGATTAGTGGCCTTGAGCATCTTTTTATATGTCTATTAGACATCTTTATTTCCTCCATCATGAAATATTTATTCAGGTCTTCAGCCTATTTTTTCACTGGATTTTTTTGGGTATTTTGTTGTTGAGATGTATAAATTCTTTATAAATTTCGATATTAGTTTTTTATCAGATGTATCATAGGTGAGTATCTTATCCCATTCAATAAGTTTTCTTTACATTTTCGTTGATGATTTCCCTTGCTATGCAAAAACTTTAGTTTGATGTGGTCTCATATGTTTATTTTATTTTTTTGTTTCCTGTAACTGAAAAGAGATGTCAGAAAAAAAAATTTAAGTAGCAATATCAGAGAATTTATTGCCTATGTCTTCCTCTAGAAGTTTTATGATTTCAAGTCTTACATTTAAGTCTTCAATCCATTTTGAGATTTTTCTTGTTTATGGTGTAAGAAGGCAGTCTAGTTTTATTTTTTTTCCATTTACTGAAGAGGTTGTTTTAACTTCATTGTATGTTCTTGCCTCCTTTGTCAAATATATAATAAACATATAGATATGGATTTATTTCTTCGTTCTCTATTCTGTTACATTGATTCATGTATCTGTTTTCATGCCAGTACCATGCTGTTTTAGTATAGCCTTATAGAAGAATTTGACATCAGATAGTGTGATATCTATTTTATTGTTTTTGATGCATTTGTAAATGGGATCGTTTTCTTAATTTCTCTTTCTGAAAGTTCATCATTGATGAATAAAAATACAACTAACTTCTGGATTTAAACTTTGTATCCTACTACTTTACTGAATTCATTAATCAGTTCTAACAGTTTGTTTGTTTTTTGGTGAAATCTTTAGGGTTCTCTCTATATATACTATCATGTCATCTACAAATAATGACAGTTAATTCTTCCTTTTCAATTTGGATACCTTTTATTTCTCTTTCTTGTCTGATTGCTGTAGCTAGGACTTCCAATACGATGTTGAACAGAAATGATGACAGTGGATATCCTTAGCTTGTTCCTGATCTGAGTATGACATTATGTTTCCTCTATTCTCACTTTGCTGAGAGTTTTTTTTAATCATAAATGGATGCTGGATCTTGTCAAATGTTTTGTCTGAATCTATTGATATGATCACATAATTTTTATTTTTAATTTGTAAATGAGGTATATCAAATTTATTGATTTGTGTAATGTGTACCAACCTTGCAGCCCAGGAATAAATTCAACATGATCATGTTATTTTTAATATATTGTTGAATTCGGTATGCTAATACTTTGTTGAGGATTTTTACATCAATATTCACTAGGAATATTGGCCTATAGTTTTTGTTTTATTTTGTTTTTATAATATCTTTGTCTGGTTTTGGAATCAGAGTAATGGTAGCTTCATAAAAAAAACTAGGGTGCCTTTTTTTCTCTTGAATTTTTTGGAATAGTTTAAGAAGAATAGCTGTTAATTCTTTTTTGAATTTTTGGTAAAATTCACCTCTGAAGCCATCTGGTCTAGGACTTCTTGTTTGGGGAAGTTTTTTGATTACTTATTCAATTTCATTGGTAGTAATCAGTCGGTTCAGATTTTCTGTTTCTTCTTAACAGTCTAGGAATGTATCCATTCTTTTCAGATTGTTCAATTTTTTGGTGTGTAATTGCTCATAGTCTTTTCTTATGATCTTTTGTATTTCTGTGGAATCTGTAATCACTTCTCCTCTTTAATTTCTGATTGTATTTATTTGGGTCCTTTCTCTTTTTTTCTTGAAGGTCTGGTTAAGAAATTATTAATTTTGTTTATCCTTTTAAAGAACAAGATCTTTGTTTCATTGATCTTTGTATCATTTTGTTAGACTCTATTTTGTTTAGTCCACTCTGATCTTCATTATTTCTTTCCTTCTAATCACTTTGGGCTTTCTTTGTTCAGTTTTTTCTTATTTTAGTTATTTTAAGTGTAACATTAGATTGTTTATTTAAGCTTTTCTTGATTCTTGAGGTAGGCCTCTATTGCTACACATTTTCTTCATAGTTTTCACTAATGTTGCATAGATTTTGAGCCATTGTGTTTTCATTTCCATTTGTCTCTAGGTATCTTTGATTTCTTCCTTGATCTCATTGTTAACACTTTATTCATTGCTTAGCAGCATGTTATTTAGCTTCCATATGTTCGTAAATTTTTTACTTTTTATTTTTATTAGTTGAGTTCTAGTTTTATATCATTGTGATTGAAGATGTATGATATGATTTCAATTTTCTTAAGTTTATTGAGATATGAGTTGTGGCCTAATGTGTGGTTTATCCTGGAAAATGTTCTATGTGTACTTCAGAAGAATGTATAATTTGCTGCTTTGGGGTAAAATGCTCTGAAATATCTATTAAGCCCATTTGGTCTACTATGTCGTTTAAAATTGCTATTTCCTTATTGATTTCCTGTCCATTGGTGTCAATGGGGTAGTAAAGTTCCCTACTGTGAGTGTATTATTATTGATCTCTTCTTTTCGTCAGTCAATAATTGTCTTATATAAGTAGGTTCTCCTATGTTGAGTACATAGATGTTTAGTAGGGTTATAACCAATTGTTGTATTGATCCCTTTATCATTATGTAATTCTTTCTTTGTCTCTTATATAGCCTTTGTCTTAAAGTCTATTGTTTCTGATATAGCTATTGCTACCCTGCCTTTTTTTCATTTTCATTTACATGAAAACTCTTTTTCTATTTTTTTACTTTTAGTCTGTGTGTGTGTCATTTGATCTGAAGTGTGTCTCTTGTAGATAGCATATGCATGGGTCTTGTCTTCTTATTCATTCAGCTACTCTATGTCTTTTGATTGGAACATTTAATTCATTTACATTTAAAGTGATTATTGATAGGTATGTGGTTATTGACATTTTATTATTTGTATTTACTTTTTTTATTTTCTTTTGGCCCTTTCTTCTTTCTATAGAAGTCCCCTTAACATTTCTTATAATACTGGCTTGTTGGTGATAAATTCTTTAAGCATTTTCCTGTCTGGGAAACTCTTTATCTCACCTATTTTAAATGATAGCCTTTCTGAGCAGTGTATTCTTGATTATAGAATCTTATTTTTTATAACTTTAAATATTTCTTGCCAGTCCCTACTGGCCTACAAAGTTTCTGTTGAAAAATAAGCAGACATTCCTATGATAGTATCCCTGTAAATAGCTAGCTGCCTTTCTCTTGCTGCTTTTAAAATTCTCCCTTTGTCTTTAACCTTTGGCATTTTAATTATGATGTGTCCTATATTGAGCTTGTTTGAGTGTCTCTTGCTTGGGACTCTTTGTCCTTCCTGGACTTGTATGTCTATTTTTTTCTCCAGGTTAGGGAAGTTTTCTGTCATATTTCTTCACATGGGTTCTCAATGTCTTGCTCTCTCTCTTCTTCTCCTGGTATCCCTATGATGTGGATATTATCCCAGAGTCCTCTTAAGTGATCCTCATTTTTTTAAATTCCTTGTTCCTTTTGCTATTCCAATTTGGTGCTACCCTGTCTTCTAATTTGCCAATTCAGTCTTCTGCTTTATCTAAACTATTGATTCCTTCTAGTGCATTCTTCATTTCAGTTATTGTATTCTTTATTTCTGACTGGTTCTTTTTTATGGTTTATATGTCCTTTTTTATGCTTTCTATCTCTCTGTTGAAGTATTCACTGAGAACTATTCTCCCCCTAAATTCATTGAGCATCCTTTTAACCATTGTTTTGAACTCTGTCTCTGACAGGTTGTTTGCCTCTAATATATTTAGATTATTTTATAGAGAATATTCTCTAGTTTAATTTTGGTGTTTCATTGTCTTCTCATTTTAATTGCCTCTCTGTGTTCATTTCTATGTGTTAGAAAGATTTGTTTCATCTTTCTGTCTTGGCCAGCTTACTTTATGTAGTAGGTGTCCTGTTTAGCCCAGTGGTACAGTCTCCCTAATTACCTGTGCCAGGGGCTCTAGATGTGTTCTTTCTATGGATTGTGTGTATTCTTCTGTTGTAGCCAAGTCTTTATTGTCATTAGTATGTCAGTGTATGGGATTGGCTCTTTGGATGACTAACTGTGGAAATTGGGTATCCCCATAAAGTATGAGTTGCTGTGTGTAGGCTGACCCCATGGAGTGTGATGTGTCTTAGCAGGCTTGTGTACTTTTGAGAGCACCCTTTGAGTGAATCGTTTATCAATCTAGTCAGGTGTTGCTCTGTTGTGATCTGATGCCAGCCTCCAAATGTGTTGGTTTTGTGGCCCCTTATAGAAGAGGCTCCTCAGTAGGCCAAGGTCACCTGCTGTTTTTGATTGCTCTGAATTAACTGGTGGGAGCTACAAAGTGATCCACATGTAGTTTCAGCCTATGCTGGATATATAGGAAGAGACAATACTGTAGGCTGCAATCTGGTTACCCCCAGTACCAAGTATGTGGTGGTTTAGTGAAAGGACTGGTGCACTTCATGGCCTGAGGTTGTCTTTTAGTTTCCCATAAGACTTTGCAACAGGGAGGGCCAGAAAGGGCCTTTGGGTGATATGTGAGTTGGTCATGTGAGGACCCAGGGAATCACCGAAATATAATAAGCAGTTTTCCTCCAGTCACTGAAGCATCAATTTTCATGCCAGTGCTGTCTCCGTGACTTTCTATAAAAGAAAGTTTGCAGCAAGGCTAACCACTGCTCATCTCAGGCCTGCCACATCCCAAATCTTTTTAAGAAATACTGTAGCTCAAGGGCAGGGTTTGCGGTCCACTACAGAAAATATCTCCTGGGATTCAAGGACTTTGCGTGGGCTCCACAAAATAAGTGCTGTTGTTTGCTATTGAATTCATGTCCCACAGAAAGCACAGGGTAGGGCTGGCTGCCTGGGACTTGGTAATTTGTGGGTTGGGTGGGACAGGATATCAGGAAGACACGGGACCATCAGGTCAATACCACATCAGATTTGCTACCATTTCTGAGTCCATGGGCTCTTATAAGAGTCACAGATCACAACAAGACCAGCTGCTATCTGCAATGGGTCCAAAGATCCCTGTGATCCACCCAAGCAATATAGCAGTTTGTATCGGCAGTAGTTATCTGCCAGCAACCGTTTTCCCTGAAATGCATGCACTGAGTGAGCCAAGGTCTAATGCCTGCAAGATGTTCAGCCCCAGAAGGGACAGGGCAGGGGCGACTGCCTGGCAACTGGTCACTATGGGCAATATTTGGGTTAGACGTTGCAGTCCAGTCTCTCCAGATCAATGCAGCTTAAGAATTGGGTGTTCAGGGAGAGGGTTCAACACAGATAAGATGGTCTCTCTGTAGTATGCTCTGGAGAGGGGCTGACAAAAAAGCAATATCAGCTGTCCCTCCATTCCTTGCTCCAGAGCCATTCAATGCAGTCTTTCCCCATATGTTTCTTGTGTTTCCTGTGCCACAACCCTTCACCTGCACCAGTGTGTACACAGGTGTGTTTCCACAGGTGAATGAGTCTGTGTGCAGGGTCCTTTAAGGGAGCCTTATGGGATTTTAGTTTCCTTCCATCTCACCCAAATGGCCAAAATCCTGACTGACTTTTATGGACAGATTTTATGGGAACTCCTCTTTCCTGAGCTGGGATCCTGAGCTGGAGAGCCCCCATATAAGGTTAGAATCTCTCTTTCCTCTTTGAAGCCACACTCTCCCTCTTGGTGCTCCACCACCACTTGTAGGTGCAGAACCAGCTTGTTTAGCATGTCTGTCCCTTCTACCAGTCTTGCTGGGGCTCTTTGTTTATCTGATCAGATATATGTGTTATGATCAGCTAGATTTCAGGAGATTCTCCACACTGATTATTTTATAATTTGGTTGTCATTTTAATGCAATCCTGAGAGGAGATTAACCACACTTTTACCTAGCCTACCATTGTCTCAAAACTCCAAACCATTGGCTTTGTTTAATTTATTTTAAATAACATCAGTAGGTATTTTGAAATTTCTCCCCATAATCAGAAGTTTTGTGCATTTTTTATGCATCTCATCCATTAGGTATTCCAATGTCTTTTCTATCAAGAGTCTTTAATCTTAACCCTACTCTCATATATCCATCAATATCTGATCAAACACAGGTTCTCATGCCAACCAGAGAGTAAAACAAGTGCTCCCTTTCACAATAAAGGTTAACATGGAATGAAGGGCACTTAGCAAGTGGTGTCCTACAGTGTCCTTTAGGCTGTATACATGTGCACACTTTGCAGACTCAAAATCCATGACAGCCTCCAAGAAGGTTTTATATTTAATGTTAATATTAACAATTCTAAGATATTCTGCATATGTTGTAATAAGATCATACAGTGACTCCTTTCCAAAACAAAAATTGTCTTCAAACAAAACATTCCCATGTAAAATGGCTTAAATTGATCAAGTGATCATAATGTTTCTCTAATGGACACTTCCTCCATTTTAAGAATTCAGGTTAATTTAGGATAACTTGGAGTTGATAGTAATTTGATTGGGAAAATTGTAGAATATTTAGGGGAATTTACACAATACAATTTGATATCTTCAAATTGTATAGAAATTGAAAAAGATTCACAAATTGGGCCATTTCTAAATTTGAAATTTTAAAGCTACAAATATAATGATGAACTTTTTCACATTTTTTCACATTTTTTCTGTCTTTATTGAAATATAATAGACATTTAGTTGCTTGTACTTACATTGTGCAATTCAATGAGTTTTTTTTTCAATTATAGTTGGCATACAATTATATACTAGTTTCAGTTGTATAGCATAGTGATCAGAGATCCACATAACTCACAAAGAGATCACCCCACTAAAGCTTGTACCTGTCTTCCCCTTACATATTTATTACAACATTAACCATCTTTCACAGGCTTAAATCTGTATCTCCATGTCTATTCTGCAACTATCCATTTGCACCTCTTAATTCCTTTGCCTTTTTTTGTCCTTCTCAATCCTTCTACTATCTAGTATCCCTCAGAATATTATCTGTATCTATGAGTTTATTCCTGCTTTTGTTGCTGTTGTTAATTTTGTTCTTTAGATTCCACATGTACATGAAATTATACAAATTTGTCTTTCTCTATCCAACCCATTTCATTCAACACAATATCATTTAGGTCCATCAAGGCAATATCTTTCTTCATCCCCTTCCTTTTAGTCTCTGTGTGTGTTTTTAATCTGAAGTGAGTCTCTTGTAGGCAACATATGTAGGAGGTCTTGTTTTCTTATGAATTCAGTCACTCTATCTTTTGGTTGAAACACTTAATTCCTTTCATTCTGAGATAATTGTTGATAGAAATGTAGTTATTACCATTCTTTATTCCTGTTTTTGATGTTTGTTTTTCTTTTTAAAGAAGTCCCTCCAACATTCTCTGTAATACCAGCTTGATGATGATAAATTCCTTTAGCTTGCTTTTGTCTGGGAAGCTCTTTATCTGTCCTTTAACTCTAAATGATAGCTTTGCTGTATAAAGTATTCTTGGTTGTAGATCTTGGGTTTTCATCATGTCAAATATTGTGTAACAAACCCTTCCGTCCTGCATAGTTTCTTTTGAGAAATCAGCTGCCAGTCTGATGGGTGCTCCCTTGTAAGTAACTGTCTTCTTTTTTCCTGCTGCTTTTAAGATTCTCTCTTTGTATTTAAACTCTGCCATTTAAATTACGATGTGTCTTGGTGGGGGCCTAGTTTGGGGTACTCTCTGAGCATCCTGGGATTGTATGTCTATTTCCTTCACCAGATTAGGGAAGTTTTCAATCATTATTACTTCAAATAACTCTTCAACAAACATCTTGTGTTTATTCCCCCACACAACCGGTACCCTGATGACACAAATATTTTTACCTTTAATAGCGTCCCATAGGCTTCTTAAATTATTATTATAGTCTTGGCTTCTTTTTTCCTGCCATTCTAATTGAGTGTCCTTAGCTTTTCTATCCTCTATAAGGTGATTTGATCCTCTTCTTTATTCACTTTGTTTATTCCATTTAATATACTTCTCATATCAAATAATGTGTTCTTCATTTCTGACTTGTTCACTTTTATAAGTCCCAGTTCTATTTTTATATTTTTGATGTTTTTGTTGAAGTCCTTACTGAATTCATTTACACTTCCCATAAGTTCATTGAGCATCTTTATAACCAGTGTTTTGAACTCTGCATCTGTTATATTGCTTGATCTCATTATTTCTGGATCTCTGTTCTGTTCCTTCATATTGTTTCTGCTTCTTTGTCTTCTTATTTTGGCTCCCTTTCTGTGTCTGTTTCTATGTACTAAGCAAAGCTCTTAAGCCTCTCAGTCTCTTTAACATGGCTTTGTTAAGTATCCAGTGGCACAGTCCTGAGAGGGGTTCAGCTGTAGGCCAAGTTTAGCCCCAGCCTACACACCCTCGGAACTCCCTGTTAAGATTCAGCAAGCAGTCCACAGATGCTGGGCTTATAGTTGCCTTAAAAGGCCACACCAGAATTCGAGGTAAGCTGCCACCAGCAAAGGACACCTGACTAAGTGAGGACACAGCTGGATGTGGCTTCAGTGGGGCCTCAAGCTGATGGAAGTGGAGTTTCAGGGAATACTCTAGGTAGATTGACCTCTGTTATCCAGTTTGATAATGTCTCTGCTACAGTAGCACTGAGTCGGCTCACTGGAAGTGGGGAGAGCACAACAGAGGAACAATAAATACCACCAGAACTTCTGTACAAAGTGAGTCTTTCCTTGACCCTCACTCTGAAAACTCAGTGTCTCCCTGGATTCCCTGGTGCCTCCTACACAGCTGAACTGGTGTTGGTGCTCAGAGTGAGCAGGTCCAACACAGCTAAAGTCTGCTACAGACATGGCCTCTTATAGAGGTGTTGAAGTGACTGGCTGTGTCTGCTATGGCCTCTGTCCCAGTCTGCCACGCGGGACTGTGCAGCTTCATGTCCTTGCCTCTTTCTACTTCCTGCCATTGCAGGGGTAATTTCTTAGATCTTTTTCTAGTTATATGGCTTGTTCATTTTCCTTGCTGTTTGCTCCTTGTTTCTGACACAATTTTAATTTGGTCATCAGAGAAATGAACAGAGCCTCTATCATCTCTGCTATTTTTTTTCTCAGGGCCTTTGATAAACTTCTTGGTTACCAAATGAAAGTCTATCAATTTATGCTAGACTTATTTTTTAGATTTCATTATTATGGATTAATAAGGAAAATTATGCTCAGTGGAGATAAATGTTGAGTGTTTATGTTCTCTAACATGTACCAACATAACAAATTTGGAAGTCAGTGACTGCCTAACATTTCAGAACTGGCAACAACAAATTCTAAAGGAATTTAAGCGGTAAATAGTAACTATATCTTTGTCTTTTGTATTTTCTTAGAAATCTGTTATATTGAAACCACACTGTTTTTCCTGACACATTTTTTTAATTTTATTTTTTGTTTCAAGTATATAGTACATTGGTTATACATTCATATCGTTTATAAAACTATTCCCCTAATTAATCTTTCTCTCCTCTGGCTCTCTACCTAGCCAATGCATCAATGTTAACTGAATTCCCTATACCATGCTTCCCATCCCTGTAACCATCTATCAACTACTAATTTATACTTCTTTAACCCTTAACCCTATTCTCCCAACTCCACACCTGATAGCTTGTTTTGAGAAACACTTTTTGATTTACTAATAAGACTAGCATCAAACTATGATACCATTCATCTATCATTGCAAACACATATTGCTTCATGACAAAAAGAACAATGGGGAGAAATTTTTCTGTTTATTCTTATTCTGATCCTGGTTTCAGAAGGTAATAGTCTTCTTTAATTTTGCAGTTTTGAAATGTATAATAGATTATATTAATGCAGCCAATTATTTGCTGTCTTTCTATTAAAGAGTAATATATCCCTGCCGATTGCCATATGCTTATGATACCTCCCTTGAGAGGATATTTTTCATCCTTGATACTTGGGTGTGGTCAATGACTTTCTTCAGACAATGGAGCATGGCATGCACTACATCCTTCTCCAATGAGAACTGCATGTTCCAAATGGAGGCTATTCCTCAAACTTATATCCTGAAATGAAAACCTAAAGAAAACATAATGGGAGTGAGAAATAAACCTTTGTTGTTTTAAGCCACTAAAATTTGGACATTTTTGGTAACTATAGCATTAACTAAAAATGTTGAATGAACAAGAAAATGAAGCTAAAAATGAGAAGCCCACATAATAAGGATAGTAGTTCAAAAAGTCAGGAGTATGGATCCTTCACAACATTGTTGAATTCCTTTTCCAACCCTTG
Organism: Macroglossus sobrinus; assembly: GCA_004027375.1. Lineage (NCBI taxonomy): Eukaryota > Metazoa > Chordata > Mammalia > Chiroptera > Pteropodidae > Macroglossus > Macroglossus sobrinus. The sequence continues at coordinate 144,917 of PVKZ01002391.1, forward strand.
AACTACCCTAGAACTTTCAATATATAAAAAATTAAACGTCATTAGTGCTTAAATATTTGTTAGTTGATCTTGTCTTAATGGAGCTGAGAACTTTTCTAACTATATGGTGTTCATCCTTTCCTCCTTTATTTCTGTCACAATGTAAAGAGTCTTGCTTCTGCTTCTATATGTGGAACCACTCCCTTATTACATTTTCAGGGCTGTTTTTCCATTAGTTGCCAGCTCTCCCTGTACTGGATCTATCTATACCATTTCCTTCTGTCAACCTGTCAACCCAGTTATCAGTAAGCATTTAGCTCCATACCTATAAGTATCTCCAGTTTTCTATGACTATGCTTAACTCTCTTAACCTTTAACATACTTTATCCTAATTGTTTGTTTTCTTGCCTGGCATACGTAGGTTTTTAACTGCTTTATCATGAGTATAAAATACATGTTCAGATAACATTTGTAACATTTAGAAATGTATGTTTTGTATTAGTAATACTTACCAAATTACAAAAAAAAATAATAATTGGTACTCAGTAAATGTTTACTAAAAATTTATGAATGCACAAATAAATTTTTTTTAAAAATATTTAGTTATAGTATAGAGTGGTTGTAGATTGTGCAAGTAATGAAGATTGGGTTGGAATTATGGTTTGTGGTCTAATCATAAATTTTGAAATTTGTGTTAAAGTGCTTGTTCTTTTTTCGTGTCAATGGAATACTAACAAATAACTTTTAGTAAGAAAAATCATGTTTAAATTATTAAAAAATAATATTGGTGACATAAAGTATATAAATTGGAAAAGAATAAACTGAAGATTGTAATTCTATCAGACCTAATAAAATTCAGCCCGACATTAATTTACCCAAATTAAAGAAGCAGTAGTACAGATTTAAAATATTTTATATCAGGTGTATTTAAAAAGTAAAATTTACATAAATCAATAAATTGGCTAGTTCTGCAAAGAGAGAGTGAAAAATTGAAGATGATGGAAAAGTTTTCTAGCCTTGTGGTAGGACCTGAGGACAGAAAAAATAAATTTTCCTTAATGATAATAAAATCAGTAATGGATGTATTGAGCCTGAGGTTTAGGTGAACTTCAATACAGCAGTAATAAGGATCAGAAAAATATTGGGGTTAGACATAAAGATCTGTAAATCATCTGCAGAGAACTGATAAGTAAGAGATAAAAGTGAGTATTCCCTGAGGGGAAATTGGGTTACATAAAGATAATCCAGTCACAGACACAGCCTAGAGAATGCCTGTACTTCAGAATAACTTAAGAAGCAACACCAAATCAAACACTTATAAGGAATGGTCAGAAATGGAGAAGAATCAAGAAAACATGGTACCAAAGAATCTATGACAGAGAGGGCTCAAGAAGAAAGACTGGCATCTTCAAATGCTATTTAAAAAAAAGTAAAATATTGACAATGAACCAAGAATTCTCTGACATACATACTTAAAAAAATTTTAGTTACACCACACCCAGAATCAGATAAATTGATGATGAGATAACAGAATAAAACTAGAAAAAAATAAATTAATGTAAATATATTAGTAGATTATTTGTGAACAGAACTCAGTTTCTTGTAATAATGTTTTTGACTACAAACCTACAGAAATCATCCTGTCTCTCCAGGGCTTTGGTTTCTCATCTGTAAAGTAAATTAATTAAATTGAATAATTATTTGACCATTATGTCTACTCCTCAGAGTCTATATACATCCTGTTAAACTAAAGTAAATAAATTTGCTCTCGTGATTTTAAAATACAATGTTCACTATATATAACTCTTCTCTTTTTCATAACTTTATTCTGTAGAACTAAAAAAGATTTTGTAAATATTAGTCATTAATTTTCTTATGAACATTTTCAGATATCAAGCAATGCCCAAATCGAAGCTTAAAAAGGTTACAAAATTCAAAACCATAATGAGATGTGTATGTCCTTTTAAAAAATTGTGAGATGCTTATAAATGTCCTTTTAAAGTCTCATCCCTAAATCACAAAAGTATTTTTGCAAAGAAAGGTGTGATGTGATATTTATTTATCACATTTAGTCATAATTTCTTACAACAAATAGTAGGAATATATTCTAAAAGGCCTGATACAGTACATAAATATTTCTATTAAAAATCTGGCTTTTTGCAAAAACCTAGGCAATTTCACTAATAGTTATTCCATTTCTCTAAGTTGCTTTGTGCTCTGATGATATGAATACACTATTCTTGGGCTACTGTTCATTGCCCCTTTTTTTCCTAGAAAATTATTTCTTTTGATTCATTTTCTTTTCTTATTATTCTGTTTTATACTTAATGGCAGTGCTAGACTTGAAATGCAGCTTTTCACTTTTTCTCTCATGTGTTTTCATCCATACATTTTCTTTATTCTCTAAGTTTTATTTTATTCATGAATAGTTTAAAGTATATGATATCAGTTAACATCTATTATTTTTAAGTCGTGGTTCTGTTCAATTATTGTCTTATGACTCCTGAGAGTTTCTATCTATAAGGCTGTTTGAGGTCAATATGGGAGACAAAACACATATTGAAAATGCCCTCCAATTCTGTGAATACATAAAAATACCAGGTAGAATATAAAACATTTAGAGACAATATCTAACATATCAAATAGCACATAGCAAGAAGTTAAGATTTGAAGCTACAGTGCTCCTGATGATCATAGGAATCAAGATTTTAACATTTGCTCAAGTAACAAGAGTCAAAATAGCAGGTCCCAAGCCTAAACGAAAGTCAGAATCTGGCTTTCTTCAAGAAGTTAAAATCTCATAACGTTCTGTCTGTCTGTGAACACAAATCTGAATATTTTTGTCTACCAATCATGGCTACTATATCTCCACCAATGGTATTGGTGGACACTTGCTACTGACTAAGTGACTTGAAATTAAATTGTAAAATCTTCGAATTCTAGCATCTACATAAAAATTTACCTCCAACCTAGGTGTCTATCAACCAATGGATAAAGAAAATGTAGATATATACAATCGAATATTATTCAGCAACTAAAAAGAAAAAAATCCTGCCATATTCAACAACAGAAATAAACCTTAAGGACATTATGTTAAATGAAATAAGCCAGTTACAGAAAACAAATTCTGCATGATTCTACTGTTGTGAGGTATCTAAAATAGTAAAACTCATTGAAGCAGAAAGTAGAATGGTGGTTTCCAGTGAGTGAAGGAGAGAGAAATGGGGAGATGCTGTTCAACAAGTATAATGTTTCAATTATACAAAATAAACAAATTCTAGACATTGACTGTATATCTTTGTGTTTATAGCCAACAATACTGTGCTAAGCACTTAAATTTTGTTGAGGATAGATCTTATCTTATGTGTTGTTACCACAATTTAAAAATTCACACAAAGAATAACTTAATTCTATTCATTTCAAAATCTGGCAATCAATAAGAAAAACAAATGGCCCTGGAAGAAAGCTGCAAACTTCAGCAACCAATCTTAACCTTATCTCTTTTCTCTTTCCTCAAAAGAAGCTATAAGGTGAATCAAAATTTTTTGGAATGTTCAGTAATACCTTAAAACCAAAAAATAAGTAACTGAAGTACGTAATATTCCAAACAAATATTAAAAGTAGTGCGAACTTTACACTTCAAGGAGATAGGATAAAAGAACAAAGTAAGCCTAAAGTTAGTAGAAGAAAATACGATTAGAGCAGAAGTAAGTAGAAAACGAACAAACAAAAAGAAAAAAAAAACAGTAAAACTAAGAGTTGTGTTTTTTTGAAGAGATAAAAAAATTGACAGTCCTTAGCTAGACTAAGAACAAAAAAGAGAAGATTCAAATAAAATCACAAATGAAAGAGATACTGATGTCACAGAAATAAAAAGGGTCACAAAAGATTCCTATGAACAATTATGCATCAACAGACTGAACAATATAGAAGAAATGGATGAATTTCTAAGAACATACAACCTGCCAAGACAATCATAAAGAAACAGAAATTTCAGAAAACCTATAATTAACTAATACAGAGTTTGAATAAGTAAGCAAAAACTTCCCAACAAAGAAAAGCACAGAACCAAATGGCTTCACTGGTGAATTCTACCAAATATTTAAAGAATTAATGCCAGTTTTCAAGCTATCCCCCTGCCAAAAATTGAAGAAAAGTAAATACTTCCAAACTCATTTTATGAGGTCAGCATAAACTGATACTGAAGTCAGCCAAAAACATCACATTCACAGACATACACACACACACACACACAAAATACAGGCCAATATTTCTGATGAATATTTATGTTTTAAAAAAACCTCCACAGAATACTAACAAAATGTACTGAATTCAGCAGTAGACTAAAAGGATCATACACCATAACCAAGTGGAATCTATCTGTGGGATGCAAGGATGCTTTAACATACAAAAATCAGTCAATGTGGTACAATGTATTAACACAATAAAAAATTAAAATCACATGATCTTCTCGATAGATGCAGAAAAGCATTTGATGAAATTCAACACCATTTTATAATAATAATTTTTAAAAACTCTCAAAACCTAGGAATGGAAGAAAAGTACCTCAATGTAATAAAGACTATATCTTTCCTCTAAGATCACGAAAAAGACTAGGATGCCCACTCTTATCATTTCTATTTAACCTAGTGCTGAAGGTCTTAGCAGAACAATTAGGCAAGAAAAAGAATTAAAAAGCATTCAGATTCAGTCAATTTGCAGGATAGAAAATTAATGTACAAAAATTTGTTGTGTTTCTATACGCCAACAATGAACTCGCTACACTACTCTATACACTAATGATGGTTTCTTAAAAATTAAAAATAGTTCTACCATGTCATTAAGTAATCCCATGACTAGGTATTTATTCAAAAGAAATGAAATTATACTATCAAAGAGATATAGCATTCCCATGTTCTTTGCAGTACTAAGAAGTGGAAATAACCTAACTATCCATCAATAGATGAATGAATAAAGAAAATCTGGTATATACATATAATGGAATACTATGCAGATTTTAAAAGGAAGTTTTGACACATGCTACAATGTGGATGAACCTTAAAAATATTATGCTAAATGAAATGAGCTAGTCACAGAAACACAAGTACTACATGATTCCACTTATATGAGCCATCTAAAATAGTGAAATATATAGAATGAAATTGTGGAATGATGGATTCCAGGAGCCGATGGTGAGGAAGCAGAATGGGAAGTTATGAATTGATGTGTATAAAGTTTCAGTTAAGCAAGATGAATAAACTCTAAAGATCTGCTATACAGCTTTGTACTTATAGTTAATAATCATGTACATTTAAATTTTTGTTAACACAGTAGATCTCATGTTAAGTGTTCTTACCACAATAAGATAATTTTTTTAATTGGTTAAGAATCAAATTCCAGTATGTATATTTAATAATGTCAGGAAGAAAAAGTAGGACCTACATTTTCTAACAAAGACTACCTATCTCTTCAACAGAGTTCTTCCCATCCTCTCAACCCAATGTTTTTACTACCAATTTCTAATGATAAAGAAAAGTTAATAGGTCACAAGTTCTTTGCTAAGTATAGTAGCTTTGTGGAAAGAGAGTGATGAAAGGTACCCTTATTTTAATAGTGAACACAGTGTCAGTACAGAGTTGCTAAATGTGACAATTATAAAATAGACAGCAGAAAAAATAATTTATTAAAAGAGAGACTATAAATCAAGAAAATAAGAAAATTCTCCACAATTATACTATGTAATGCAAAGTAATCAGGTGATTGGCCCCCAAAAATTAGAGCATAAAATTAAATGATCTGCACTGTGCCTGTATTTACATTTAGTAAATAAATAAATATTTGTTAAATAAATATTTATTAAATAAATATTTGAATTTCAGATTTAATGAAACACAAAAAGAGTCCAAATAAATCATTGTGTAATGAAAATACATATTAGAACACCAGTATATAAATTAAGCATCATTGAAAACTGAATTATGTACATAGAGGGAGTGTTCAAAAAATTTCAGCAAATGAATATAACAAGATTAAGATAATTGGGAGCAAAGTTAATAGATATAGAAAACAGATAATCAAAAATAAAGATAACTGATAGTAAAACCGATGGGAAGTAGAAAATTAAACAGAAGAAGCATATATAAACAAATATTTGTTTAATTTTTCTGTTATGAAAATTTAATAAAGAACACACAAAAGTGAAACATATTTTAGTTAGGCTATTCTAATTCAATGACTAAGAAAGAAATCTTCAGTATTTCAGGCAGGAGAAGCAAATCAACTTTAAGGAAAAAAAAACTTAGTTTGTCTTTAGCATGTTCCATATTAACTTTTAATGCCAAAAGGCAATGAAACATTTCTACAGATATCTGAGGGAAACTGTGATACAAAGACTACAGTATCATGAAAGTTTAAAGAATCTAAACATTATAAAAAATGAAATATTTTAGAGAATACAATTTTTATGAACATGTCTTAAAAGTAGCAAAACTACTCTTAACAATTCCAGACCAAAAAAGGAAAAGATAAATTAAAATAAATACGTCAATATTGAAATAGTCATATTTAAGGTTATATCATAAGCAGTAACTCATTTAAATATGAAAATAATGTTAAATAACCATAGATATTTTTGTTGCAGAATGAAATGTGCACATTATAAATTGTAACAATGTAAAAATAATATAATTAACAAATACTGAAAAGTGAGAGGAGGCAAAATGTGAGAAAATAGAGTATAAATATCCTAATTTTTCATAACAGAATATCAAATGATACTATCTAAATGATTCATGTTATTTTAAAAACAAAATGATTTTGTACTTACTTTTATCTCTTTCTTAACTTTAGGAGAAATTTCTAGGAAATAATAGCTTTTATGGACAAAAGAGTTATTGAAGTTTGATAGTTTCCTTATTTACAGTTCAATAGTTTTTTTGTTTTACTTCAGTTTATTTTTTTCTAGTAAATGTAGGTAATATTAAATGTCATACTGTTTAAAAATTAAAAATAACATCTATAGAATACTCTAATTTTTCTAAAAGTGTTTTTATTTACTTGTCCTATTTATTCATATATAAGGAATGATGTCTAGAATTATATTAATTAAATATTAATGATAAATAATTCTGGAGGATATATTTTGAGGTGAATTTTAATATGTACATGTAAAAATTCCTTTAGCAATTAAATTATTTATAATAAACATAAATCATTTCTCTTTAAAACAATAGAAGCTCTTTTTCCTTTAATAATTGCAAAGACTAAAGCAAATATTCTGAGATTAAAGTATTGCTAATTGATAGTTTCTTATTTCTTGTTTGTACTTTTTTTTTAGCACCAGAAGAAATCTATTTACAAAATTTCTTGCTTAAACAACAGTGAGAATGCAGAAACAATATAGCAAGAAGCTATTTTAAATACAATAACAAAACCAGGCATGAGAGTACAAGAAAGGAAATTATAAGTCAATGCATAAGCCTAAATTCAAAATCTCTGAATAAAATATAAGTAATAAATGTAGCCGTGTATTATATGTATTTTTTAAAGTTTTGGGGTTATAATGTAACCACTTTGATAAGTTTAGTCTAGTAACCATCTGTCAACATACAAAGTTATTATAATATTACTGGCAATATTCCCTGTGCTGTACATTACATCACCAAGACTTATTTATTAATTTATAACGGAAAGCTCATACATCTTATTCCCCTTTACCTTTTTCACCTATCCTTCATTAACCTCTCCTCTAGCAATGATCAGTTTGTTCTCTGTATCTATGAGTTTGTTTCTGTTTTGTTTTGTTAGTTTGTCTTGTTTTGTTAGATTCCACATATAAGTGAAATAACACAGTATTTATTTTTCTCTGACTTATTCTAGATTGCATCAAATTCAAAAGCTTTTGCACAGAGAGGGAAACCATCAACAAAACAAAAGGTATTCTACTTCATGGAAGGAGATTTTTTCAAATTATATATCTGATGAGGGGTTAATATCCAAAATATATAAGTAACTCATGTAATTCAACATTTTCTTTAAAAACTGAAACAAGACAAGGATGTCCACCACCACCACTTCCATTCATCATTGTAGACCTAACCTAATTCTGAAGTCAAGAAAAAAGGAATAAGCATATATATTAGTCAGAATTTGCCAAATTATGCTACAAAACAAACTGATGGCTTACTATAAACTTTTTCTTTTCTCTCATGGTTCAACTTCTTCTGCCTGGACATAACTAAGGTTGGCTCTAGGCTGAAAGTCAGGTTCAGGAGATTTGCTCCATATTTTCCCTCATTCTGGGTCATAGGCTGACATACGTACCATTAGTAGGGACTTGTAGTTCTCTCATTAGGATGATGAGCTTAAAGCCTCTGCTTGGACAAGGTGTCATCTCACAAGTTCCACTGAGTAGGAAAGAATAAAAGTTTTTAATAATAATACATTCTATTATACCATATTTGAATTGTAGTGGAGGAAGTAAAACTGTATTATTTGTAGATCATATTAAGAACTACATAGAAAAATCAAAAGAACACAAGATAATGTTATCAAGGTTCTGGCTCTGAGATTAATATATAAAAAACAATGATTTATCTCCTCACTAAAAAAAAAATTAAAAGAACTATTATCTCTATTAACAACAACAACAAAAATATATCAAGATGTAGGAGTGATAATTCAAATAGATTAAACTTGGTGTGACTTGAGCATTGACCAAAAGAATGGACACTAGTCTTAGTATTAAAAAGTGTTCCTTGCTATGACAAGCATTACCCCTTTAATTGTTACATCATAGGGTGATACAAAGAATACTCAAAAAAGGTGATGTTCAGGAATACCCAACAGTTTATGGCAATGGTTGTCAGTACATTTTTAACTTAGTCTTCAATGTATATTTCTCTAGCCAAATCTACAGTTAATTTGTGTTTCTCTCCTTTTCTTTGCTAGAATAATACACATAGAAGGCTATTTTAAAAGTATAGATAACCATTAAAAATAAAAAGAAATATAAACGAAAATTTTAAATATCCAAAATCCTTAAGGAGGACCTTTTTTGATTCTGCCTGATTTTGTCAAAGTTCCTTCTAAAACACTTTCTTTTTGAGGTTTTGTACTTTCCCCAAAGCAAACAAATCATCAAAGAACTCAATCTCTTGCTCTCCAGAGCCTTTCTCTGATTAGAAGAGAAAGAAAATGTATCTCTCTAGTCCTTTCCTTCAGCAAACCTTCTTCTAAAGTCTTTGACAGTTTTGTGTTCAGTGGACAATGTGGTTGACTTCTCAAAATCATTTCTATCCTAGATAGTGTAGCAATTACAGTAATATCATTTCTATATTTCCATGTGGGCCAATGTGTATAAGGAAAAGTTTATTTGGAGGCTTCTAGGGAAAAAAGCAGTCTTGAAACCATGAGGGAAGCTAAACAAAGGAAAGTTAGATACATGTAAGATGAGAGAGCCAAAATTATCATTCAAAAGCAGAGATAGAAGAGGTCAGATGGCATTATCTTCAAGTAGATTTGTATCAGGGAGAAAAATCTTCTAGTTAACCTCTCCTTGTTTCTCAGTGGCAGAAGTTGGTCCAATGCCTTCTGTTGTCTGGCAAAGAAAAATAGGGTTGCCAGGATAGAGTATTTATAAATTATTCCTTAGTGCTATGCGTACAATCATCTATGTAAAATTTGTCTTCTGTTAACAGAGGAGTGGGCAAACAGTATTTACCACCTCTGTGATCTGTTGAGGACCTGACTTCAGGAGACTGAATCAGACTCTACATTATTCTAGCACATCTTTTCTCTCCTGGCATCATTATGGACTGAGCTCCTTTAATCAACCATGCTCTCAGAGTACCACCATCAGTGCCTACACAAAAGTAAGCAAAAACTTATTTTTAATTAGTGTTGCAATGAAAAGGAAAACACAAAGTTAGAGTTGGAGTGAACCTGAGGTTATTTGATATTCTTAAGTAGAAATAGCTATAGCACAAATCTGGTTTAGGAGTTTCTAATTCTCTATACCTTCCTCTAACAGATGTCGAACTGGAGCACTTAGAACAGAATGTCCCTTCTAGATGGTAATAAATGATAAAGGGTAAGAATAATGATGGTTATGAATTATGGATCTCACACAAAAGCTCCTAATCTGCTACACACTCACTCAAGGACAGTGAAGTATTTGGTCAGGAAAAAAATGAAGATACTGGTGGCTTTGTGCCACCACAAAACCTGACACCAGAGCTACCGTCTCCCATTCAGATGAATATTTTCATGCTTCAGGTATTTGCTATTCCAGTGACATATTATTAGCAGTCTTTAATAATGATTCACAGAATTATTCTGTATAGTTTCTGTCATGTAACTTCCCATGAATTTCCCCAGATTCTAATAACAAGTATCCTGCACTCATGGTTTCCAAATTATTACAGAAATTAATATGACATTAAAATCAACAAGATATAGAAAGCATATTGCTAAAAAACAGAGTAAATCACATAGTTAGCCTTGAGAAAATTTCCACAAACTAAAATGAAAGAGAATTAAGAAATGAAAGTGATAGAAAATATCAATAAATATTAGATACAAACTGGAAAAGCTACAACAATGAATAAATAAAAAGAAACACTCAAAAGCTGATCAAAACAGGTATTTTCTGATTAAGTTATTTATGTTCAAGAGTAAAGAAAAAGTCTATGACAACTTAGGCAAAAGTAAGTAGGTCACATGTAAGGGAGAAGATTCAGGCTGGCTCAGTTTTACCCTATCAGTATTTCAACATTCAAAGCCAGAGGATGATGAGAGTAAAACTACTATGAAACAACTGGAAGTATGTATTGAATATATTGATTAATAAAGGTATAAGACTAAAGCTGAGTAACTATTAATTATAGTTGTGGAAGTGAAGGTAAATGTTATAAAATCTTGACATTGTAAAAATAATGTTACAAACAAAAATTAGAATCTGAAGACAGAAAATGTGAGAAATACAGGTGGACTAAATTGCCTATTTCAAAGTGGCTCCTCATTGCATTAAAAAAAGGTCCAAAAAGGAAAGAAGTTGCAAGGGAAGGAGTAGGGTGGGAGAAAAGGAAGGAAGAGGAAGCTGATCCATACTTATAGGCATAGGAGGACAATTATATATATTTATAATTATGTGTTTATACATGTATAATTCTAAGTGAAAAAAAGTTAAAAAGTAGGCATTGCATGATTTCATTTTTGTAAAAACAAAATTAGATTTTGAATGTGCACAGATATGAGGCTGGAACAACATATAACAACTATTTTAAACTGCCAACAGTTGCTACTTCTAGAAATTGAAATTGAATCAAGGTACACAAACATACTCACATTTAAATTTACACATTTAAACTTTATATATAGTTTGCATTTTTCAACCTAAGTTTCAGAGCATTAAAAGTTTTTGATTTTAGCATATTATTGCCATTGATTTATTCAAGGCTGGTCTCTCATTTTATGGATGTGCATATATTGATAAGCTTTTCCCTTCCATTCCCATTTGCATTCTCTTATAGGCAGTCATACTAATGTGTTTACCATGCACAGGAACACCTGGGACTCCAGCAAGCAGCCTTCCCTCTCACTCAACCACAGTCACTGCTAGTTTTTACAGCCTGATAGCAATATTTCACAGCCTCTACTCAGCACTGGAGCCCCAATCTAAAGAGCCTGGTGTGAGGCTAGGACCCTTGCTCCTCAGAGAATATCTCTGCTGCCAAGATATACCTCATAGATACAATGAATATTTTGAGGGTTACTAGATAGGAGGGGATCAGGGAAGAGGAGGGCAAAGGGATTGAGAGGTGCAGGTGGATGGTTGTAGAGTAGACATGGGGATGTAGAGTATAGGATAGGAAAGATGGTTAATGTTGGAATACATATGTGGTGGGGGAGGAGGGGTGCTAGATTTGGTGGGGTGAGTGCTTTGTGAGTTGTGTGGATCTCTGATCAATATGCTATACAGCTGAGGCTCATGTGTTTTATGCCAACTATAACTGGAAAAAAACTCATTGAATTGTACAATGTAAATGTAGGCAACTAGTTATCTATTTTATTTTAATAAGTTAGAAAAAAATCTGTACATCATTAAACTACCTCTACTTCTCAAAAGTACTCCTAATCCTGATTTTGAAATGTCAATGTGTTCATTCTTTTTCTCTCTTAATATAGATTTTACCAATGCCAACAGAAACATGTAAATGTAAAGGAGTAGAAATTGAAACTCTTACATCCAGAGGCTCACCCTGAAGCCTAAATAAGTAAACTTAAATATCAAAGTACTTAGATTAATGCCTTAATCATCGTTTTTCCCCAAGTCACTTTTTAACATTAGATTCCTTGTGTTGAGCTTCTTTGTTTACTTCAGAGTCAAGAAAATGTGCCCCCATAACCACATTTTATGAGCATCAAGAAAGATAAAGTGTTTATGCATGTCTGCCCACATACATGAATGTGTATAGTGTAACTTTTCATTAATTTATTCGCTCATTGATTCTTTCATTCTATGACTTAGATTCCACTCGCTTTAAAAAAAACTGGTAAGCAGAATACAAAGAAGAAAGAATGCAATAATCACCATTTATGACTTCTTTATATAGCTAAGATGATTTTTACATAAATATCTAAAAAGATTCTTACACAAATGTCTAACTAAAATGATATTTACTAATATCTAATTTAACACAACTTTAACATTTTATTTTGCTATCTCTGCATGATTATAACATAATTATTATAACATAATTCCAAGTCTCTTTATTGTATAAATTATAAGCAACCAGAATATAAAACTTAAATGTAAGTAATATTCTTTATTTGTATAACCAGAGAACATCATAGAGCCTTTAACTGCTTAATAAGTGCTTTTTAATTATGAAAAAAGAAAGTTCATAAATCAATTGTTCTTGATAAAAGTATATTGAAATTGTATGCAGCAAATACACAATACATTTGTGTTCTTAGTCCTAAAGTAACAAGATATATTTAACATGCTAGTATGATTAACCTTATTATTAAGTTACATGTTATACTATAATACTATATGAAGATAGAAGAGTACTGCTCAGATAAGCACAGTTTTATATCTGACCAGAAAGCAAGGGTCCTCGATGGTGGCCTTCTTTTCCAGTCTAAGGTGATATGGCTTGATTCTGAGATGGTGAGCTAATTTAGTAGGGGAGTTAGTCCTGAGCACTAGATGAACAGCCTTGGACAACTAGAGAGGAACCTCTGTGTTATGAAAGAGGTCAAGCTGTAAAAACATGAGAGTAATTCATTACTCTAAAGCAATGTAGTGGCTACTTGTTCCAGAACAAAATAACATCATATTCTCAATGCAAAATAAGTTTGATAATAGCAGTTATCTTATTGTGTGAGAGATTGACCAGGTAGCCTCAAAGTACTTTGTCAGATCTAGGATGCTAAGATTCTCTCTATAAATGTGAGACATTCCACACATTCAAAGAGTTGAAATATTTAATACCAAAGAAATAAACCTCAAGGGAGATGGGCAGACAGGGCCACCGCTGTCAGACTATATAAACTGAAGAAAAGAAAATTAATACAGGATCAAGAAATTCTGTTTCATAATCTTTTACAGCCTTTCTATTCTGATACTTTCATGAGTTTAAACTTTCTTTGTGCATATTTGAATGCTGGTGATAAGCAATACGACAATGAAAGGAAAGGATTTGGATAGTGGAGTTAAAACTGGCAAGGTAAAAAATGTTAAGGCAAACTTTACCCACTTTACCATCGTATCTCCAGTACTCTGTGAGGGCTAGACTTTATTGTGAGATTATACAATATTTAGGAGAACTAGGCAGATTACTTTTTGTTTGGGTGTCTTTAAAGTATTTATCCTGAAGAGCAAAAGAAAATAAAAAAGCTACTCTGTTATAATTACTGGCTTCATAATGATTCAATGAAATGAGAGAATTCATGAGTGAACCATGAAATATCTGTCTTCATAAAAAGTGAAGTAGAATATAAAGTTAATCAACTTTAAATTTTTTTTATAATTCAAAACACATTTTTTTCTGAAAATGTTCCTATACCTGAAAAATATATATCATTACTTCTAAATTAAACAATGCTTAGTTGAAAAGTCAAATTAGACTATATACTTATTAAATGTTTATATGTATCTGACCGCTTGCTAAATCATTTATTACACATAAAATTCTAATTTTTGAAATTTTTATAATTTTAATTATTTTTAATTTAAAAAATTTATTAAAATTTTAAAATATAGGTAATGTTTTATCTGACATCTAAACCCATGTAATTTAGGCAAAGTTTGAAATGCCTGCTTCCAAAGCAGTCTTAGCAAATGTTGTTAAAATCATTTCTCCTTCCTCACTCTAATAATGTTTAAATGTTGTACAGAGGTTACTGGAAATGAACAGAAAGTCTTGTAAGTTTTCATTAAGTCACAAATAAGCAAATGGATTAAGATAATGTGATTTGTAGAGCTAAAATGACACCTAGGGTATAAAATTCAGCCAATCATTTTACAAATATGAAAAGTGAATTTGGAAAGATGAGGCAAATTACCCAGCACCATTCAGTGAGTTTGTGATAAAGTTGAGCTCAGAAACTCAAGCTTAGCACTATTCTCTCCAGGAAGTTTCTCCTGGCAAACTTATTCTCTCTCAGGGCTCCTGATAAACTATTTGAGGTTTGTTTGAAATAACATAAATTAAACTATATTTGTTTGAAATGAAATCCATGACAGAAATTTCAATCATTAAGGCATATTCCAATTGATTATCCAAAAACCCATGAATAGTCATTAGAAAATAAAGTTGGAGATTTATACAGTAAGATTTCTAAAGTGTCATATGTTAAAAGCCAACAGTTTACCATATAATTCAGTCATTTAAAGTGTACAATTCAAACGTTTTTAGTATATTCAGAGAATTGTAAATTCACCACAATTTTAGAATTTTTTTACTTCAAAGATGCCCTCAGCCATCACCTCCTAATCTCCATTCCACCACACTCTCCAGCCTTAGGCAACCATCTATTTTCTGTCTCTATTTTTAGGACATTTCATATAAATAGAACCAAACAATATGCGGTTCGTTATAACTAGATAAAGCCATTTTTTTAAAGATTTAAGAAAGAATCCATATTCAGAAACATTTCTTCAAATTTCTATTTTTTTTTCTCTTTTCCAATAATCTGGGTGACTTGCAAAGTGAATTCAAATTTTATTTTTTTCATTTTTTGAAAATATAGTTGTATTTTTATCATCAGGAGCATGTTAAATATTTTGCCATACTGGACCTCTCCCAGGACAGAAAGTAAACTGTTCCAAAGTTATTGTATATTATTTTGTGACCCCTGGTGGCTGAATATAATAGTGTATTTTCAAAATCGACCTCTTAGAACTCTTCCTGTCTTAAATTTTAAAATAATGAACAGAACACATGACTATGAATTGGTATAAAATGTAATTTAAATTTGATTGCTGAGTGTAGTATCTTAAAGAAATTATAAAGCTTTGAATTAGTTCAAAAGCTATAATCTAAACCCTGTCCAAAATTGTTGACTTCTCAACACTTCTTTTTTCATAAGAAAAATGCTTAATCCTAAAGAATATCATTTTAATCTTAACAAAAAAAAATCTGAAAGCTCTTTTATTACTCTTCAAAAGAAAAAAATGTAAAAGAGATAAAGATTTTACTGAACAATGTATGAGACTACTAATAGAAATGGAAAAAATATAAACATTTAAAACATATATAATAACAAGAAAATGCCTCAAGGACATATAACTGTGTAAAAATGATTTTTAGTACAATTTTTAACATATCTATTACTCTTTGAGTATTTTTCAACTTTTAAATGCCTCTAAAGTTGAAACTTCAATATTTACTGTCCCATAAGCAGGCTCAGGAAATCCATCATAGTGCTTTAAAAACAGAAATCTCTTATTTGTTGGAAATGAGAGGAAGGGAAAGGGAGGTTGGTCTTAATCCGTCATTGGAAAGTGGAATATATAAGTTTCATAATTATCAGCAGAGATTATATGTATTCTGAAGCTGTCATTGATTTCCATCATAACCTCAGTTTTTCTGGTTGTGACTAATTTGCTGAGAGAAGCTGTAAAAACCTGAAACTTCCATGTCAGCCCTCAGTTAACACGAATCGGTAAGTATATCCACTCTGAGCTACATAATGTAGTAACAAAATGTGACAAAGTAAATTCAGAGTAGCACTACAATATATTTGGAAATAGTGTAAGTCTTTTTTTAGTAAGTTTATTGGGGTAACATTGGTTAATAAAATTATATAGGTTTCAAATGTACAAATCTATAATACGTCATCTGTATATTGCATTGTGTGTGGTTTTTTTTTAAAGAAAGTAGTACAAAGAAATACAAAGAAAACCAAATTTCATCAATAGGTCTAATTCAAAAAGAAACTTGAACAGAAAATAGAGAGTTAGGAGAAAGTACAATTTTTTGGATTATTAGACCAACATTTTCCAGATCTGGGGATTTTTAGTTTAACTATGTGTTTCCATGTCATAGGCAGTCATATCTCTTTCCAAGCCTACTTTGTGTTATTATATGCATTATAACAGTAACAGCTCTCACTAATTTTTACAATAATTAGGATGTTATTGTCCTTAATTTAGAAATAGAAATTATATAATGAACTTAAGGTCACCCAGCTTGTATGTAACTATGTCAACTCTATCTTTTTCTGAGTTCATCTATTGTGAATATATCTCATTGTCAAATGGTAAAGCAGGAGGGCTATCCAAATTGATCACTAATACAAACTATTTTCAAATCTATAATACAGAAACAAAAATTCCAGAGGGTATAAAATATGCATGACTTTACAACCTACTGTGACTGAGTGGGAGTCATTTTTAATGTTATAGGAAGTCTCTCTTTAGGCTGCCATCTGTAAAATGTTTATGAATATGCTAAATAATATGCTTTTAGGCTATTGTGAAGTTTAAATGAACTAACATGATTCATGTGAACCTCCTTACAAAATGCCACTCTTCCCTTCCTATGAAAACCAGTATTTAAGGCAACATTAATGATAAGAAATTTTGATGAAAAATGCATGAAGACACACACTGGATTCTCTTAGTAGACCCTCCATGGACACAGGGACATTCTAGAATTAGCAAATAGCTGAAACTGTTTTACTGTCACTGGGTACTCAGCCAATGATATTTTCATCCCCAAGAGTATTTTGAAGGCAATCCATGAGTTTTGCTCTGTTAACCATTTAATCACACAATACTCACTTGGATGAAAGATATTTTGAATCTAAGGATTTTCTGCTATTTTCTGAAACATGTTCTTTTAGAACTCAAGTACTATTAGACAACAGGCAAAATAAAGCATTCCTTCATTTTTTTTTCATTTTAAATTTTGTATAAGAAATATCTTGAAATGCTAAATATTAAATTTTGAGCTCTTGTTCAAACTGATTAGAAAGCAACTGAATTAATACAGAAACGGAAGAAAAGGAAATAGATGGAAATAGGCTTTGCTCATTTATGAATTATCTGTGTGTCCTAAAAACATTTTATTTATTCTCCAAGCATCATTTTTCTTAACTGTAAAATGGAAAAAGGTTTGCTATATAATCCCAACCTTTGAATTTCCAAATCCTGTAATTATAAACAACATTTCAAACCCTGTGCTCCCAGGCAACTACATGGGACTGTGTGGTTCCTGAATATTGGTCAGCAGCAGAATGGTATAGATCCAAATTAATTGGACTAAAGTTGAAGCATCTCAGTATTGTAGGTTTCTCCAGCCCTTACTTGTTTGTTTGTTTGTTTGTTTTAGTTGTTGTTTTTTCAACAGTCTGCAAAGTTCAAGTGGAGAAGATATGAGCAATATTTGTTAGGTCAGTAAGGAAGGGACACAAAAGTAACTTTTGGCTATACCTTTATGCTCTACTTACTTTATATAAAGAATAAACTGAAATATGGCTTAATACATTAACATGTTAATCTTGAAAGTGAGCATTTGATTTTTTGTGACATTATTTTCAGTATTTGTAGTTTTTTCAATAGAAAAGGCAGCAAGATACATTAAACAAAATATTTTCTAAAGAAATTTAAAATTTTCTGAAATACCTTAACTTAGAAAATTTGAAATTAGATACATATTTCATTTTTCTATTTCTAAATTTGTTAATAAATTAAATATTTCTTTTTTGGGAAAAAAGGCGGGAAGAATTCAGGTTATGAAGTAGTGTTTCCTACTAAATTAATATTTTGGTTTATCATATCAGCCATAATACATACATGTGTCCATAATTCCTCAAATTCTCTATTGCTAATCTCCTTATTGGTAAATGAACTCTATCAAGATTAAAATTACATTAAGATAAATATACTTTAATGTATTTATGCTTGCATTAATTAGACAATTCAGGTTGCAAAGATATTGATACTCTTAGATTACCCTAGCTATTAATCACTTCTTGTAAACATATTTATTTTTATACAAAATGTGCAGGTATATCAAGTGTACCTCAATTTTACAAGAAAATGTTTTGAAAAAAATTAACCTGTGTTAAAAGTAATTTTAAAGTTCTAGCTATGCAATATAATTTGTTAACTCTGGAAGAAAAATGTTAAATCACATAGCTAAAGAAAAAATACAGTAGTCAATATGGACATATACCAAGTAACAAAACAGGACATATTTGCTGGGAAATTGTCTCACACTACACATGGGTACTGCAAGAACAAATAATATTATTGTATTCTACTGAATATTCTAAACTAAAAAGCAAGCCACATTATACATAACTTTGACACCTAAAATACCATGAAAGGCAAATATAGCAGTAAAAGCTTATACAAATAATCAGTGATATAAAACTAAATTAATCCCCTAGACAGGAAGTTATCGTATATCCAGACCAAAAAGAAAATTTTAAGTTACAAAGAACACAAAAAAAAATAATTTTGAAGGAACTATCACACCTTGCTTCTGCATGATTGAAAGCAAATCCAGCTTTAACATTAATACAAATAAGAAAAGTGAATAAAAATACTGTTTTCCAATATAAACTTGTATTTCAATAACTATTATCTTTACATATGTAATAAACAGAATAAATGTGAAGAAAAACATATCAAAAGTTTTCATTTTCATCCTCAAAGGCCAGAAAATCCTCATCTTCAAAAGCAGGGAAATGACCCTTCCAGAAATACATTCTTGCTGCTAGAATACAGATGATTCTTTTTCATCATCACTGGATTCTCTCTACTGGATACTAAGCTATCACTATCTTCAAACAATAAATTATTCTCCATAAAGATGGAGGCATTGCTAATTCCACATTGTTAAGAGATTTTACTACTATCTCTTGATGTTCAGCATTCCATGAAGTATGAACTCACTCACACACTTGTCAAAGAGGGACACTTCCTTCCTCCTGTCAGAGTCACTTTAAAAGCCCAGGCTTTAACACACCTGCTCTACTCCTTCTTCCTAAATCTTTTAAATCACATACAGAGACTCACATCTGAAGCTTACAACTGGCCTTAGCCTATCCAGAATTACAGCTAAATAAGTGTATCCTCCAAACACTTGGCACTAATAAAGTTGAGATTTTGAAGTTCAATAGGTTATCTGGACCTTTCTTTGTCTATTAACAATTTCATTCCTCTCTCATTCATCTACAATTTGCATGGAAAAAATATCAATTTTATTTGAGATTCTTCTGGTACAATATTTCTTTTTATAATTAGACATGATGGCCTTTCATGAAATTCATACAACATACTACTCTGTAGTATGTTTTCTCATGTCCAAAAGTTGTAATTTGCACAAATAGGACACATTAAAAGAGAAGTCCACCTATTTTATTTTACCTTTAAGGTATATAATAAATATTGGAAAAACTTTAGTCATATTTGTCATCTATGAAAGGCAAAAATTAGCTTTTTTCCTAGCATCATAATTTATTTGTTAAAATTGATTATTTCAACTTAATATGTAGTTAGTATGTTTTGTGTTCTATAAAACTTAATTTTTCTAGTTTGTGAAACAACCTACGAATCCAGTCTGCATCTGATCTGTGGAATAGTCATTCCTGGAGAAGAGTAGAATCATCTTTTTCAAGATTAGCAAGCTTTTTTCATAAAGAGCCAAATGGTAAATATTTTAGGCTTTGTGGGCCATATGGTCTCTTGCCATAGATAATATGTAAACAAATGAGCCTAGTTGTGTTCCAATAAAACTTTATTTATGAACACTAAAATTTGAATTTCATATAATTTTCACATGTCAATTTTTTTCACTGTTTAAAAATGTGTAAATTAATCCTCATTAATCTATAGCAACAAAAGAGTTGATTCATATATCTATATTTACCAATTGTTGTGTGTATGTTTTTATTTCAATGGACACTAAATTCTCCAAGTTTCTTTAATGTTTAATTTTATGAAATGTGATTTTGGCCACTTTGGAGATTATTTTGTTGTTGTTGTTCTTGTATTATTATATTTACCAGCTTCTTACTTTTCTTAATTTCTAGAATCCTTATTATTTATTCAGTTTTCAGTGGGCAAAATGTCACTCAGCAACTTTGTTTCTAATTTATTTTACTAAATCATTAATAATTAACAATGCTTTTATTAATTTTGAGCTATGGGTTAAAAAAACCAATAATTATAAAATTAAATATGAAGGGAAAAAAACAAAATTTTACCTATAAACAAGTGAGTTGCTATTTAAAAAAAGAAGGCAACAAAGGGTGAAAACTCCTGTCTTGGCTATGTTTCTGTGTGATATTCCCCCACAATTAGGAAGTCATAGCATGTCTGTTGTCCTATAATCCACTCTTTGCAAATGGTAGACTTATGGATTGAAGTTTCTATTAAAATTTCCTTAACCTTTCTAGGTGTATTTCTCCTTTATACTGTGCATAAGTATTTCTTAGAGTTAACGGTAATTAAATAATTTAAGATATTATTTTAATGAGTTATGTATACTGTTAAATAGGAACAGTGGAGTGATATGAACTTCCCTAACACAGGCACTGGATACAGGGTATTTTCCGTTACAGTCTTTTGAGAGAAAAAATAGTGCTTTGCTTATATTATCATATACAGCAGATATAAGAAAGTAAGAGAAACAAGAAATCTCAGAAGTCACAGAGACTGAAATGTCATTTTAAATATAGCATTTTTCTATGGTCTAACATCAGTGTCCCTGACTCTCTAGTGTGTCTAGAATTCCCTCCTACCAAAGTGCAAGGGCTTGTTCTCCCTTAGTTTTCTGTCATTCAAGTGGCACAGCTGCTCCCTGTCTGCATTCTTGCTCTTTCTTCTGCCACAACCAGGTCTTCTTCCTCTATCCTCTTCTCTGCTCTTATTCATGGGATCTGCTGCCTCAACTAATGCAAAGTTTTTGCCTACCATCTCATCTCTGCTGGTCTTATGTTTGAGGAGAGATCTATTATTAATTCATTTATTTGAAAATATTTTTTTAGTACCTAAAATGTGGCAGGCAGGCACTACTCTAGACAATGAGCACATGATATTAACAAAACTTTAGCTTACTAGTGGGGGCAATAAACAAAGCATATAAATAAAAAATAAATAATATGTAAGTAAAATTTGTTATGGGAAGAAGGGAAGTCAGTAAGGGAGATAGAAAATTATAAAGTAAGAAGACTGCAATTTTAGAAAGAGACATCAGGAAAGTGAGATTTGAGCAAAGATTTGGTAGAGATGATGGAGTGAAATATGAGGCTATCTAAGGGAAAGAAGTTTCAGCCAGTGGGAACACAAGTGCTAAGGTCCCAAGGTAGGGTTGGTTGAGCCTGGAATGTTGGAAAAACAAGGAAGTCAAGTTGGAGTGAGTGGTGAACTAATACAAGAAGGTCAGAGAGTCAAGGAGATGACAACCTGTGTAGGGCATTGCCAAACACTTGGATTTTCCTTTTGAGAGATGGGAAGTCTTGAAAGGTTTTGAGCCAAAGTGAAACATAATCAGATTTACATATTTAAAGAATCACTCTAGCTACTCTTTTGAGAAAACACTGTGGTGAGAAATAAGGGGTAGAAGAGCAAAGGTTGGAAGCACATATAGATAGATAGATAGATAGATAGATAGATAGATAGATAGATAGATAGATGATAGATAAATAAGTTAGAAGGCTACTCCAATCCCCCAGATAAAAGAGCATAATGGAGAAGTGACAGCTATGATTTAGGAATATATCTTTAAGGTAAAGCCAATGTGACTTGCTCATGAATTTGATGTGGAGAATGGAATAAAGGAAATAATAAGAAAATGGCTCAGTATACTGCTATGAAAACTTAGAAGGATGAAGTTGCAACTTATTGACATGATC
This sequence comes from Macroglossus sobrinus, assembly GCA_004027375.1. Lineage (NCBI taxonomy): Eukaryota > Metazoa > Chordata > Mammalia > Chiroptera > Pteropodidae > Macroglossus > Macroglossus sobrinus. Next base: position 167,273 of record PVKZ01002391.1, read on the forward strand.
AGGAATTTGCTTTCAGAGGCTTATTTGATATCCAAATGAAGGTATCAAAGAGGAGGCAGGATATCTGAATCTGGATCTCAAGAGAAAAATCTGACTTAGAGATATAAATTTGGAGAGCTTCTGGATTTCAAATGATATTTAAAGCTACAATACAATACTGAATGTAATCTCCAAGATGTGAGAATATTTAGGCAAGAAAAGAGGTTCAAGCATTTAGTTCAAGAGCAATTGTATTTAGAGGTCAGAAAGATAAGAAAGAACAGCACAGGAGACTGAGAAGGAGAAGTATATAGAGTTGGAAGAGTTAAAGGCAAGAATATCTTATGAAAAATTAGCAAAACAATGTTTCAATAAAAAAAGAATTAATTCAAATGTCACTGACCATAAATGTAATGGTAAAAGCTTAGACATGACCATTGAATCAGCAACATTGGTCTTTGGTGATTTTTTATAAAGACAATGTAAAAATTTTGACTGAACTGAAATCGAAAGAGAATAATAGAAAAATTAGACAGAGCAAATATGAACAGTGATTGAAATTTTCTGTAGAGGATAATAGAGAAGTTAAGTAGTAGCTACAGTGAAATGTGGGGTCTGAAGAAGGGACTTTTAGGTTGAAAAATACAAAAGCATATTTGTGCACTGCCAGGAACAATCCAGTAGGGAGAGGAGATTAAAGATACAGATTAAAGGTACACCCCACTTTCCCTGTCCTAAGCCCACATACCCCCTCACCCCTGTGTTGGCCCTGCCTGTTAGTATATAAGAGAGGATGGAATTCGGTACATTCAATTAGTGAAAATGTCACCCATGGCCAGCAAAAGAATGATGCAAGAAAGGAGCAGATGCAGGCAAGTATGTAAATTGCTGGTAGAAGTGTGTAGAAGACATTTTCTATGTGTTTTATGTTCTTTGTGAAATGAAAAGCAGCTGAGAGTGAAAATTGGAGACTGAGGCAAGTGAAGAAGATACGAAAGAGTTGGAAAAAGCAAGTGAGTGAGAGGACTGGGTAAATGATCAACAGCTCCGCTACATAAAGGCCCACTGGAGACCAGCAGTCATACATTTAAATGAGATCCATCAACGTAATTGAATGTTCTCTAGTTAGTATGATGGTGCATATTAAGCTGGAGTTGGCATTCACTAGATGATTTTGCTAAAAAAAAAAAAAGAGAGAGAGAGAAGGAGAGGGAGAACTTGAGCATGTATGTGATGGATGAATTATAATGGTAGAACAGGCTTCACACTGGATAAAGAAAGACAAGGTACATAAAGTGATGAGTGGCAGTGAAAAAGTGATAGGTCAATGAGGTCTAGGTAAGGTCCAAATTTTGTAGGAATTTGGACATAAAGCAAATGCATCACATAGATGAAAGAACATGGTCCAAGTGTGGATGCTTAAACTGAGATAATGGAGAAGTTGCCCCTATCAATAACAATAAGGGGCCATTGAGGGAGTGAGTGACTAAGCGTGAGTGGAGAAAACTGTCATTGTAAAAGAGGATGGCAATAAAGTGAGAGGCCAGGGTATTAGGAAAATCATATTCATAGGTATTAAAGTTAAATTTGAGATAGAAGTAAACTGAAGAGAATACAAAGGCAGGAGCTAAAATCTTCAAGGAATACTCTGGGGTAAGTCCAAGTTTTGTCAGGATGAAGCTATACAATTTGGAGATCCCTCTTTTAGAAAATGAATAAAAATTACAAGTAAACACCATAAAACCTAGGGAAAAAAACCTTACTATTAATAGTGTTAATGAAAGTCTGATACACTTCTATAACACTCTTTTAACTACATTATTTGCCCATTATTCACCTGAATCTGCTTTACTTGTCTTTTCATATGACAGTGATTTTGTAATATTTTCTATAGAGAAAATTGCAAAAATAATTATGTCTTTTCTCAAACATGGTTGATGGAAATTTGGGGGGTTTATTATTGTTTGTTTTAATTATTGAAACTTTTTTCAATTTTCTTAATTTCTGTATTGGTAATACTATAACTAAAACTTCTTCCAGTTTCCTATTCAGAAGCTCTTGCTCAGGGGCCTAAACTCTGAACACTGCTGTCCTTGTAGCTCACTTGGCAAGACTTCCAATCAGCCACACAGCATTCACATTATTTTTATAGGGTGTGTGTAGGAGAAAATTGTCTTGATGTGGATTGGCCAGGACCCACTCCAGCACACAAAGACCCTAAGGCATGCAGCACTCAGGGCCTCCAACACACAGTTGACACTGCTGCTTCCTTTTCCTTGTCCTGGAGAAGAAAGCCTTGAAAGGGACACATAATGTGTGTCTGAACTCTGAAGCACTGATTCCTATGGCTTCATTTTGACTCCTGCCAAAGGAAGTGTAAAGACCAAGGAGAAAAATGGACTTACCCTATACACACAGAGCTGTTGGCTCTTTCTATGGTAGCTAAGGATGGACAATCAATCTGGCATACTTGGATGAGCTTAGCAGGTCAGTTTCTGTTTAGTCTAGAAAATTATGGCATGGTTGCCTTTAGAACCTCTAGAGCTTTCTTCAGGAGAAACTCAGTTTTCTCCTCTAGTGTTCAGAATCTTCAGGCTAAAACCAAATCTGATAAGTAACAGAGAGTATCTTGAATTTCCAGCTGGCTGGGAGTGAGAGGGATCAAGTAACACCTCAGATTGCTCCTGGTGCCTATAGGTTATACTTAGCTCTGCCTTTTGCACTCAAATTCCACCTATGAATATCTGATGGTATTAGCCTGGTACCATTTACTGAGGCTAAACTGGGAAAAAGAATTGAATGTTAGAGCAAACTGCTTTTTAGTTGAGTATAAGAAAGAACACAGTGGCACACAGAGCTAACATAGACTAGGCTGCACTGCTAAATAGTAGGTTTGTATCACTGAAAATATTTTAGCAAAGATTGTAGTATCACCAGAAAGAAATGATATAGATTCACCCATAAAATATGGAGGTTGAAGAAAATGTTTTTTAAGTTGCTTATAACTATAAATTTTCTTATTCTTTCAGCCTTCTATGAACTTTTACAGTCTCTTCCTTTTAACATTGGTTTAAAATGTTAGTAGTATACCTCTCCACCCAGAAAGTAAGCTTCTGGGAAATAGGTGCCATATATCATTTTCTTCTTGTATCTTCAGAATCTTGAGCACAAAATTGGAACTAAGTATAATTGGCTGATTGATGGTTTGGTAGATTGATATTGTCAGTGGGGTTTCCTAGTATAGAAATTATTATAACCTTTTCTTTCCATTTTCCATAATTTATACTAATAAAGCAAATAGGATAAAATATTAAGAAATGGTGACCCTAATTCTAGGGCTATGAAGATTGTTGTACTATTTCTTCTTTTTTAAATAAAAAAGTTTAAAGATAAGTAAAACACAGTTTAAAAAAGTTGATAAAAATAAGAGTGTCTGACAATAGGGTTTTGGTTAAGTCAATGGTCACGATTGAAAGTCATGCTGAAAAGCAATGGATAACTAATAACATGAAGAAATGTTCAGAAACTGTTGCTTTAAAAAGAAAAACACATTTTAGCACTTTCACGGAACCAAAATCTCTGCACTCTTACCTCTTAAAAATATCCATGTGGCTTCTTTCTGCTCCTTTTTTTTCATTGTTAGATCAAAACAGTATAAATAAATTTTATGCTCACCTTTTTTTTCATATTGGTCTCCTGAGGTCCCAGAATCATTTTCTTCCCATAAAAAAAAAGGCCCAAAACATTTCTTCTCATTTCCTCCAGCTAACTTGCTTCCTTGTAGCTCCTTATTAGTTACTTAAAATTAAAACTGTTCAAATATCACATAATGTGACAAAAAGGTAGATGCAGAAATCTGGGTAATACCTGATCAACATTCAGTGACCCTCCATGTGTCTCTCTTTTGCAATCTTGTTTACATAGTCAACTCCATGAAAATAGTTGCCATGGACAAATAGAGCTGAGTAATGGAAACAACTTAAATCTGCTTCTTTGTAAATCTGTTTGACAATTCTGTACTGTTATTAAACAACAATAACAACAACAAGCTTCTATTCTGATCTTTTCTCTACCCACTGATACTTCACTATATACTAAGGGGAGTTGCCCTGACATACCTCTAAAATATGTGATTTTGAGTAGCAAGTGGCATGGAAACTGATATTGAAAGCAAGAAGGTAAAAAGCTCCATGTCACCAAGTAGCAAGACATTTAGGAGAGCTATTGCCTGTGATGACACAGGAGGCAGGACTGGAAAAAACTGAGTATTTCTAGATCTCAAGCATTAACAGATGGGACTGAAGAGTCATCTTTGAGAGCAAAGGTGCATAAAATGTTTCTCTTGGAAAAATGACTCAAGGCAACAAACACATGAAAAGTGTGGCCTCCACAGTTATTGCATAAAGCCCCAGGGCTGAAACAGGAAGAGAGAGCAAGAGCCAGAGCAAGAATGAGGGAGCCATAAGAGTAAGAGAGGCAAGAGAATAAAAAAGCAAAGAAATTAAGCAACTTTAAAATTATTTTTAAAATATTGTTTTGGTGTGATTAATGGCATATGGAACTTACTAGAAGCACATAGGTCAGAAAACTACTAAGTTTTTAACAGCTTTATTGAGGTATAATTCATATTCTATAAAATTTACTCATATAGTTGTGTGTAATGTAAAAACTTTTAGTATATTCACAGAGTTGTACAATTATTGCCACAATTGATTTTGGACACTTTACTCACCCCAGAAAGAAACTCTATACTCATTAGTAGCTATTCACCTTGTCCTCCTAATTGCCCCCAATATAAAGCAATTAGGCAACCACTGATCTATTTAAAGTTGCTATAGGTTTTTCTGTTCTAGAAATTTCATGTACATAGGATCATACAATATGTGGTCTTCTGTGTCTGGCTTCATTCGTGTAACATGTTTTCAAGTTTCATCCATATTGTAGTATTGCTCTTTATGTATCATTCTTTTTAATGGCTAATAACATTTCATACTATGGTTATACCATCTTATATGGCTATACACATTTTGTTTACCCATTTGTAAGTTCATAGACCTTTGGGGTTTTCCTACTTTTTACCTATTGTGTATAATGCTGCTATGAAGATTCATATAGAAGTTTTTGTATATACATGTTTTCAATTTTGTTGGTTATATACCTAGAAGTGGAATAGCTGGGTCATGTGGTAACTCTATGTTTAACTTTGAGTAACTACCAGACTGTTTTCAAAAGTGGGTGCACCATTTTGCATTCCCATCAGCAATGTATAAGAGTTCTGATATCTATATATCTTCTGCAACACTTGTTATTGTCCATATTTTTATTATAACAACCTAGTAGCTGTGAAATGGTATCTCATTTAGGTTTTGATTTATATTTGCCTAATGACTACATTGAATATCTTTTCACATATACCTACTTTGAAAAAAATTTTCTATTCAAATTCTTTGCCCATATTTAAGTGAGCTATCTTTTTATTGTTGAATTGTAAGAGTTCTTTATATATTCTAAGTATTAGACCCTTATCATATATGCAGTTTAGAAATATTTCTTCTATTCTGTAGATTGTCTTTTCACTTTCATGATAATGTCCTTTGAAGTACAAAAGTTTTTAATTTTGATCAAGTTCAATTTATCTGTTTTTTATTTTGTTGCTATACTTTTTAGTATCATATCTAAGAAAACAATTTTAGTCTATTATAATATCCTACTCTAAACACCTCACATAACTTGTAATAGTTATAGAGAGCTAGAAATAGCCCACATAAGAATTATTAAGCTCTGTTTTAACAAATCAGAGATACAATACAATATAAAAGTTCTTCTGAAATTAGTGAAGAAATGAATCTACAAATAAAAAGAGCACACTTTTATTCAGAAAAGAAAATGTAGATCAGTCATTGAGACATATCCTGGTTAGTTTTTGAATTTTAATTAAATTATAAGGACCATGAATATTTTCTCTCAATATCCAAGCAAAAAAAAAAAAAAAAAAAAAGGAATTCAACAACAAAGGAGAAAAATTTTTTTTTTATTTTAGAGTTTTCCAACAAGTAATGGCAGCAGAATGGAAGAATGTCAATGAAATTCTGTAGAAAAAAAGTGTGACTACAGAATATTATATGTAGTCAACTTGTAATTGAAGTTTGAGAGCCACATTGAAATTAAAAAATAGTCTCTGTAATGTCACCTATCTCACCAGAAAACCATTCATAAATGTATAAACACAAATGTGGGAATATTTACACATAATTATTTCTAATTATTCTGTATGTTTTCCAGTATCAACTATAGATTATTTAAAGGAAAAAATATTTCTCTTTTGTTCTTCATAGAACTGGGCCATAAGATACTGTGTTGATTGGCTGTAAATGTAATATCTCTGTACCCAGCCTCTCCTCCTTTTGAATCTTGAAAAGTTGATTTTTCTAATGTAGTTATTCTCAAACTTTAATGCTCATCAGAATTACCTGGAAGGCTTGGTAACACAGATTGCTGGGCCCCACCCCCAGAGATCTTAATTCAGCTGGTATGGGTTGGGATCGACAAGTTTGCACTTCCAACAATTTCCAAGTGATGTTGATGCTGTTGTTTCAGGGAACACAATTCAAGAGTCACTGCTCTAATACAGCAGTTCCCAACTTAGCTGATCATTGAAATCACTGGGAGAGATTATGACAAATGTCTGGATCTTATCCCTAGACTTTTGATTCAATCTATTGGAGAGGATTGAGCACTCAAATCCTGCTAATGTACATCCAAGGTTGAAAACTACCACTCCAGTGCCTAAGCAGATCTTCCCTTCTCCTTTATTTCCCTGTGTCTTCCCTTACATCAAGATATGGATATGAACACATATCTTTATTCGAATATAATGATTAAGGCAGAAACTTTGTTAGTATTGCTTTATTTCCCAGCATCTCTAATAGTAATCAATAATGGCTGCTCTAAAATGTTTTCTGAATGAAGGAAGAAATAAAAGAGTTAGAACAAATCACATAAAGAAATTATAATGCAGTGTCTTGATGGAAATTCCTTTTCACTTCCTTCCATAAACCCTAGTTTTATGTATGGGACAGCTCTGACTCCCTTGTCTTAATTACCTTGATCTGTGTCAACTAGTCTCCTAGATATCTCAGAGTTTTGACCTGGGATTTTGTGATACTCATTGATGGCTAAGTTCTACAGGGGTACATAGGTGGAAATGGGGGCCAGAGGTCCTGTCCCACAGTCTAGAGGAGATTTGGAAGCTACATCTGCTTTTTCCCCTAAACATCTCATGATTGAAAACAATAATGCTTATTTCTTGAATAACTGAACTCTTACATAAAGTCTGTCATATAGAGCTTTCTCTCTGCTATTTCATAAAAACTACTCATCAATTTCAGCAAAGCCTCTCTCTATCATACATGGTGGTTACTTTTATGGCTTCATCTCATTCAACTTCTCAACAGATTACCATTTGATGTGCTTTCAACTCTTGGCTTAGATCATATCCTGCTCCCCTGCTGTCCTTCTACTTCCATGTTCCTTTACCAGTTTTTCCCTTCTCCTCAACCTCCAAAGGTTGCAAGATCCCTTGATTTTTTTCCTGAATCTGCTCTTCATTCTCATAATCTTCACTAGTGATTTTAACCAGGAATCTTGGCAGGAGAATTGAGGAGAGAAAGGGAAAGAGGATGGTTCTTCCTATTATGTCACGTATGTATATAACTTATAGTACATAATTCATAGCTAAAAATCCTCTCTGTTGTAAAGCCACATTCTGAATTACCAATGATTTTACTTATTCAAAATACATGGAGACAGGGAAGATTTCTCATTTATAAATTTTCAGAATTTCATAATGGATTGAGCTGAAAATAGGATAACTCAATAATTTCTTAGAACTTCTATTTCACTTATAGAAGCCTCGTCTGGGGAAGGTTCTTCTTTTTAGTCTTGCATGAACAGCTAATTAAAATGCTCATTGGGTTTAAGATCAAAGAATCCTGTCCCATTGCATTTACACATTCTTCCTTCTTCTTTCAATGTCTTCCAAGATCTATTTTAAACTGGAAGTGTTGAATACTTTTCAGCAGCCCTTTGACTTGTTCACATTAAATCAAAAGGGAGAAAGAGATCTCAGCCATTCACCTAACAGCCAATCAGAATAGGGTCTGGACAAGTTTTTCCATGTCTAATCCCCTACCAGAAAAGTGGTTATTTCTAAATGCTTTTCTGCCCATTGATCTACATAGTTGATTGCTAATATTGATCCATATTAGTGGGTAATTTTAAAATTAGACTCTTTGAGGTTAAGAGGGAAGGTATGCAGAGGTTGAAAGTCCCAGAGAACTTTTACAAACCTTAGGAGATTGATACAAGCAGTTTGCAATGAGCTGGAAAGGAGTGGAGAGAACTAATATAGCTCTGGATCTTTTCCATTTCCCACCCAGTCTGCTTGGCAGCTTACATGATACCTTGACTTTTCCAAATATTGGAAAGAAAAAGGAGCCAAGCTTTTATGCAAGAATGAAAAGGCCTGAAGCACTTCAATATCCGGGTGGTTAAACAAAAGAGGACACACACCAAGAAAAGTCACTTTAAGTGCATGCAGAAGAGATGGGCAAACCAATATAGGCAGTTAGTCAAAAAAAAAATGCACTCATTATTAAGGTATACTAGAATCACCATATAGGCATGTTTTCATAAATTTCTTGGGCTTCTTTCAGAGTTAAAGTATGAAAAGGACAAAAGTTCCAGAGAACTTTAAGAAACTTTAGGAGATTGATACAGAAGTTCACAATGAGCTGGAAAGAAATGGATAAAACTAATATAGCACTATATCTTTTCCAGGTGATATTAATCATAAAACACAATTATTGCACAAGTTAAGCTATTACTACAAATATGGCATATGTACTGACCAGATGTTACAGTTATTAATGCTAAAGGGTCCTGATTTTGTAGTTAGTACATCTGAAACCCAGAAAAATTAATTGATTGATTTTTCCTCAGGTACACACTCTCCAGAGAGCAGAGACCAAGAGCAGACCTGCCCAAAAAGTGCAAATCTTCAATTAGAAGCTACCATAAAACTACCTGTCAAAAAAGTAAGTCCGAGTGGGAAGCACAGAAAAGAGTTACAAACTGATTTCAGACTACTCTTCTATTAGGCCATAATGGAAATAATTACTGAACTTATTGAAAAATTTCTGCCAGGTTGTGACTCTTCTAACCCTCTGGTCTCCCAAGGAAAAAGCTGAGGGAATGCCCAGGAATAGAACACTCAAATGCCTTCTACCTTACTTGTGCCATGTAAGATCACCTAATGGAAGATAAGCATGGAGAAATGTAACTTTAGGGGAACTGCAATGGATATCTACCTCATGTTTTTAGATACCTGAAAATTCTTAACCTGAGGACATTTTATTGGGCTATTAGATAAAATTCCCCTTTGGAAATCTTAACTTTACCATTTTTAGTAATATCTGAGGAATCATGCTGAACAAAGAGAGGTTCCAGAACACTGGAGACAGACAAGTGTGCCAATTTTATGTAATAAAGAACAAAAAAAATGAATTTTAGGGTTCTAAACTGGTATATTTGCTTCAGATACCTAAAAATTTATACAAATGGTCCCCATTCAAGATGGTTGGGCTTACAATTATTTTTTACTTCATGATGCAAAAGCCATATGAATTCAGTATTGTAGTACAATACTTTCCTGTGATGCTAGGCAGCAGCAGTGAGATGATTTTACCCAACTGTAGGCTAATGTTAGTGTTCTGAGCATATTTTAAGTGGTCTGAGCTAAGCTATGATATTTGGTAGAGTGGGTGTATTAAATGTATTTTCAACTTATAATGGGTTTGTTGGGATGTAACCCCATTGTGAAGTCGAAGAGCATCTGTAATAAAATAGTCATTTTATTGATAGCTTGATTACATTTGAAAGGAATAAAGAATGCATCTAACCAAATGGATTCACTTAAATTTTGGTGGGGTCACTAAGTATGTAGATTAGGAGAACATAAGCAGTATGGTTTCTGCACTGTTTGACTTGGTAGAGAAGTGAGGGCTGAATGAAAACATTGTTAGACATGTTTGTAGTTGTTGAAACAACAATGACCCAAAGGATATTGACAAATCAACTGATGTTAGCTTGGAGAAAAATCTCAGAAGACCAAAAACTTGTGGGGATAACTGACATGCTAGATGACAGAATCTATATCCAAAATGATTTCCAGGCCTAGAATGAAGAACTAAAAACAAGTAGATAAATTTTATTAGAAATAAAGGCCAGAAAAATGTGAAATTCTGAATTCAGATTTCAGCAAATAATTACCTAATTTCAGTGTAGATAACATCTAGCTTAGAAGTGATCTTTGAGATAAAGGCCTGAGGATGAGTTTTAATTGCTTTAAAAAGAAAAATAGAATCAGGCTTAAGCTTCATTAGCAGAACCATGGAGTCTCCATCAAGGCAAGTGCCAGGAAATACTGTTATTTCCCCAGGACCCTTCTATCTCACTTTACATATGTGTCAGAAAGGCCATTGGCCAACCTGTCCTGCAATTCCTCTCCCCCACACTCCTTTGCTTGTTATACTTTCCCATGAATCTCAATTTTCCCTCCCTGTTGTTATTTTTCCTAGATGATAGTCAAATAAGTATTGCTCACATTTAACATAGTCTCTCTCACATTTCATCTTTTGTTAAAAACATAGCAACATACTCATTTTTAGAGGTGTAATGCAAATCCTGCCTTCTCTTCATGACTCTTCTTTCCCCACCAGTGGAAATGATCTTGCTATCCTCTATGTGCTTACGGACTTAATAGTATATGGTCCTTATGACTCCTATCAGCCTTATTGGATAGTGTCTTATTGTTTATTACATTCCATGTCATCCTAAACAATTTCAAAGGCAACTTAGAATATAAATTATAATTTGACATATAGTTTGCATTTGTAGTACAAGTATATTTGTATTATGAGGAAGAAAGGAGGGATGGAGGGAGGAAGAATGGTAGTAGATAGAATGCATACACCATCTTAACTATCAACTATTAGGGAGGAGGAACTGAGGTCTGTCATGTAAAATGTTACACTGTGGTTTGTCAATTATAAAGCTCTACATCAATGTGAAAAGTTAAATCCCACATACCTTGAAATAATCAAGTTTTGTATTTGTAGACTGACATTTTTTGTCTTTATGAATCAGCCTCTTAAAATAAAAAACAATACCATTTTTGTCAAGGCCCTACCACCCCACATATCATCAGGTATCTAAGATAATGCTCTCAAAAAAATGTATTCATAGCCCAACATCTCAACACATAGGGTAGGAAATCTATGTGAAAAGAAAACTATTTCTAAGCTCAGTAATAATTTATTAAAAACTCAGGGGGTTATATAAGCCTTTTCCCCTGAGGCATATGTAGACAAAACTAGAGGAAAATGCAAGTATAAAATATATTACATGTGAAACCAGTAAGGGCTGGTTCAAAAATTTTTAAAGAGATGCTGGCTGAACATCTAAAACTTGTAAGCAAGTCTGCCTCAAGAGAAAATAGTGCCCAGCTATGCTCCCTGAAAATGAAAGAAAAAAAAGTTGTTCAGAAGAAGAATTAATTCTACAAAAAAAATTTACATTAATAAACCTAGTGTTTTTTTAAAGGCAAATTTTTTCTAGAAGTTTTTATGAGTTATTACTATTTCTATTGATTTTTTTTCCTAATCTCTACTTTTAGCTGAGACCTCAAATTTGCCAGCTTTGGTAATTTTGGAGATTATAGCTAATGACCAAGTATTTTATTGAGCACATCGCCCTGGAGGACCAAGTTTTTAATGAGAAAGTCTTTGGTACCTATGATAGACTTATATATAAAGACAAAAGTTTTAACTCCCAAAGATTCTGGCCCTAAACTGTTAACAATACATATAGCATAGTAGCTAAAGGCAGAGATTCTGCCCCATGCTTGTTCATAAAGAAATGAAGTAAATATTCAGAACTTCTCATATAATCCTTGTATTAGGATATAAATACATCAAAGGTTTGGAAGAGATCATGATGAGCCATGAGAACAAAACTCAGATTTGCTATGACACTACCCCAAACCAAAGATACGAAAGGTACTTTCATTTCAAATTCAGGGTCATTTGACACAGGCTGTTGGTGAACTGTGTCCAAGTATTCAAAACCAAGATGGTTTTGCTTAAATGATGAAGGGCGTCAGCCTGTGAAAACTACATCAGTTAAAAGAAAAACTCATTTAACTTGCAGCAAATCCAACTCATTAAGTTCCCCTGTAAAGTGGGTTTATAGAGCATATGAAACTCGCTGGCTTTTGGGGATATTGCAAAGACAGATTTGTTGATGGAGAGTATTATGCACTTTTTCCTATTTCTTACTTCAAATTTATGATTTTCTCTTTTTAAAATATTTTTTGCTGAGAGTAAAGTTTGGATCAAGCCAAAACCTTAATCTGTATATTTTATTTTTGAACATATTATAAGTAGATATAGAAAATAAATATTGAAGCACTTGTCTCTTTTAACTAATCCATAACAAAAATAAAAAATAAATTTTTCAAGACACTTATCAATTACAGGATAAACAAAAATTCTGCAAACACATGAAAGTTTTATTTTTAAACAGCATGTTATTTACATTATTTTTAAAAGATATGTTCAATATATTTTTTTCAGCCTCCAGACAATTTTTAGATGAATTACCTCTAAACTTAAAGCAGTAATCCTATTGTTAATCTGAAACAAAATTACAATAAGTACACCACAGAGTGTCCAAATATTCTAGAAACATGGAAGGAATAGTACATTCACTGTACTTTTTCAGACTAAAGATCAGACATACTGCTTTAAATTTAGAGTTACTTTACCTTAAAAGGTGTCTAGATTTTGAGGGAAAATATATTAAGTATATTATTTGAAAATGTAACTAATAAACTATTTGAAATAAATTTATCCTCAGTTGCCAGACTTTTCAGACAGCCTGTATATTATTTTGGCTCAAATAGCAGAGCATTTTAAATACTAATGAAAGACATATGGATTGCAAAATTACTGCCCAATAAAAACTAAAGATATGAGTGTATATATTGATCTACAGAAAGAGGCTGATTAAGGCAAGGAACAGGGCATGGAATCTCTCTGAACCCTCAAAAGAGAAAAAAAAAAACTTGAACAAAAGTTAAAGATTGACATCCCTGTGGGGAACCAAATTTTTAATGAGCACATGGTTACTAAATTTCTGGGATGCTCAACAATCAATCACATAGGTATTGATGGTTAACGGTGTCTGTGGTCAATTGTTTGTTCATTTAATCCACATACATTATCTGAGTACCTACCCTATGGCAGATATTATAATCTCTGGGAAACTTTTGTGTTTAGGCACAAAGTTCCTGACAGACACAAGCCTTGCAAAAATATAACTCAATTCACTACACAAATACCCTTCTCTGAATACTTCAGGGAAGTGTGCCCAAAGGTACCATTCATATGGCACACCCCAATAAAGAAGCCTTGGTCTCTCTGTAAAACACAGCAGCTCCTGAGTCTTTGGAGGGCACCTTCTGGGGCAGCTCCAGCTGTTTGCTGACCTGGGACTATTCTTAGGATGCAGGAAGATGGTGCAATTTTGTTCACTCAGGCCAAGAAATGAGCCCTAAGCACAGCCAATACACTCTTAAATTCAAACTCACATTACAAAGCTACCAAGAATAAGGGCACATCCCATTTTAATATCTGATTAACTATATTATACACATCTGAACTATTTTATCTGATTATATTATAAATGAGCAGTATTAAAACTTGATAATTATCAAATATCAGCTTAATCAGTTTAAGATGATTGATACTACAACTCATACCAAGACACCCAAACCCAATTCATTTTCTCAGGGACCAGATGTCTCTCTTTTACCAGACATTCAAACTGACATTTAAATATAAATACACATTTATCTAGAGTTTTACTAACTTAGAGTCACGCCCCACTGAAATTTCTCCTTTAATATTTTTCCAGAATGTTATTTCAAATGTCTTTCCCTTGCTCAAGCAAAATCTAACCAAGACCCTCCATTAGCATTCTTCCACTTTGTCAGGCTGTCAGTGCTTATGCTCTTCTCAATTTTATAGAAACCCTTGTCACCATAATATTAGTTTGTAAATACAAAAAAAAAATGATATATAAAAGAAGTAACAATCAGATAATTAAGCATTCGAAAAACAAAAAGTCTCAACGTAACAAAGAATACCAACCACAGAATCATGACAAATGTAAAACTCATATAGTGCTTCTGTGCCCTTCTCTCCAAACTTTATTCTGAATATTACTGCCAGATTAATTTCTCTAATCTACTAGTTAAAATATAGGTTTAGCCTTGTTAACAAGCACCCAAAATAATGGTTTGTGTATTTACTCCATGACATTCCTAGTGGCTCGGGTTCCAGCTGCCTTGATTTTCTGTTCTTTCTAAAGTACTGCCTTTATCTACATGACCTTCTCTACCAAGCTCACATTTCAGCCACTAGGAAGGAAGGAAGGGGGAGGAGAGAGCATGTCCAGTAAGGAAAAAGTATGGGTGTGACTTATATCATTTCTGTTCACATCCTCCTAGCCAGAGCTTAATCATAAGGACACACCTAGTTACCAGAGAGGCTGAGAATAAAGTCTGCATCTTGTTCAGCCAGCTGTATCTACCCAGCTATGGGAGATAAAGTTCAAGTGCTATGGGAGATAAAAAAAATGGATATTGGGGGATGCCAAAATGATTCTTCTTAAGTTTTTACTCAAAATTTTACATCGAATATTTATATTCCTATAAATATAGTATATTATGGACTATTTAGCTTGTATTTCAGGGCATTCTTGAGCAGACTATAGTTAATCACTCTTTCATTACCAGCTTAGGCTTTCAGAAGCCTCTGAATTTAACCACTCTACCACCTTGGCTCACTGTGCCCCTTCCCATCTTTCAGAGCCTGGATTAATTCCCAACTCCTTCCATAAACTTATCCCTTCTTGCTACATCCCATAATAATCTCTTTCTCTCCTGAACTCATTTTGCACTTGTTGCACTCTTTACCTACTCAATTATTATAGCAGATGCTGTAATTACTCACCCGTGTACCCGCTGAGGCCAATTTACTGCAAGAAACTGCAACTCTCCAACTGAAGGCTTTCTCTTCATCTTCACAGTGAAAGCCAGAAATGCTGGGGAATAAATGCTCCCAGGAGCAGGCTTTAGTGAATAATGTGTGGTAATGAGAAGATAACTACTCCATCTCTTTCATTTTGGGGTAGACTAACACCGGTTGTGTTCTATACAGTTTCCCAATAGAGTAAGTAGTTGCTTAACTGGTAGTTAGCTTCAGTTGTCTTCTTTCCCTTCCCTATCTCACTTCTTTCACTTTCATAGACATGGTTCCTGGGATCACCCCGAATTAAAATAATAGTCCTCAAATTCTTGTCTTAGTGTCTACTTATGGGGAAAACCAAACCAAGATAATCACACCCTATCTTTTTCACACCCCCTGGAGTTCTAGACAACTCAAGTCCCTCTATCTCATTATTATGTGTCATACCTTCACACCTGGCACATAGTAGATGCTCAACAGATGTTGGGAGTTCATTAGAACTAATTGTATTTAGTTTTTTCTCTCTTCATTCTAAAGTCAGTAAACTGCTAAAGAGTAGTTGTTGCAAACTTAAAAACCTGTGGTCTGGGCAAGTACCACATAGTGATACTTCCCTATGTTTTATAAAACATAAATCTATTTGTTTTGGCTTAATCATCATCACTTCATTAAACAGCAGAAAGGTGAGGTTATATGCTGAATTGATTCGCACTAAGCTTTATTTACTTTCTTTTAAATAAACATGCTAATACATTTTTGTAGAATTCATAGTTTACATGAAGTTCCATTGCCCACTATTCTCCCAAATGTTAGCAATTTGAAATTCATAGTAAATGATTCCATTCATAAATAATACCAGTAAGTATTTAGAGCAGATACATGGTTCTCTTCTTCCTTCCTTCTCTTGCTGCCCTATATGCTCATCATTTTGTTTCCCTTCTACAGAAAGAAGCTTAAGAAGAGATAACTATTTCCATCAGGTGCTACATACTGTTTGGAATTGCACCTATCATTTTTGTTATCCCACAGAACACATAAATTTTGTGCATATACAAAGAAAATTTTCAAGCAATTTGAATTCTGTAAAATCCAGAAGAAATTTTGCCAACTCTATTCCCTTTTTGTTTTTTAAACACATTTAAAGGAGTAGTCAATACATTTGTTTTTGAACCAGTTACCCATAGCCTATTAAAGTGTTTTCCTTTAAAAACTATTTGCTATTCAAGAACCTGGGAATCTCATTTTAAAATTCTTTGAAATCTTTTTTTTTTTCTGAAACAGAAGTTTCAATTTGTTAAGAATAAACTCACTCTGATCAGAGTGAGGGATGACTGTGATCTATGAGTGCCCAAGTGTGTTATCCCATAGCTCACATATAAGAATCCACAAGAATAAAAACTGAACCAACACAATTAGAATTAGAAAGCAATAAAATTAAAATTAGAAGCTTAAATACCAGCAAAGAAGCTTTTCTTATGGGTCTGAAACTATAGATGGTTGGAGAAGGTATGTTTCTCAAAATCTGGAGAGTTCTCAGGTTTAAGGTATCCTGTCATAATTTTCCAAGCTATTTTGGCTGGGTAAATCAGCAGATGAGTCATACAACATGTAGCTACCAATTACCATCTGGATGTTCTAACTCTTAATGTTTCATTTCATTTTTAATTGACAGTGCAGTAATTGAAGAAGAAGCTATCTAACATGTAAAGTTTATATATGTGGGCAAATAGGCCATCCAGGCTAAAGAAAGCAAATTAAGCTTTTCTTCTTTTTCTTATTGCTTTCTATTTGTTCACCAAGATATGGGCTTTAGAAAATGTATAGCCACTCTAGATTAGTTTCCTAAGGCTGTCATAAGAAACTACCACAAACTGGGTAACTTAAAACAACAATTTGTTCTCTCACGATTCTGGAAGCTACAAGTCTGAAATCATGGTGACAGCAGGGCCATGATCCCTCTAAAGCCTCTAGGAAAGAATTCTTCCCTGCTTCTTCCAGCTTCTGGTGTTTGCCAGAAATCCTTAGTGTTTCTTAGCTTGCAGATACATCATTCCAATCTCTGCTTCTGTGATAATATGGCCATCATATCCCTGTGTGTTTCCAGTCATTTTGGATGTAGGGTCCACCTTACTCAAGTATGACCACATCTTAACTGATAACACCTGCAAAGACCCTATTTCAAATAAGATCACATTGTGAGACCCCAGTATATACAAATTTTGAAGGGACACTACTCAACCCTGTATAGTCCACCCACTGGTCCCCCAAAATGCCTGCTCATCCCATGTGCAAATACATTTACCCCATCCTAACTTCCTCAAAAGTCTTAGCTCAGTGAGTCCAAAGCCTCAAATAAATATAATCAATTCAAAAAGTTCCCAATTTCATTATCTAAATTATCTAAAACAGATACGGATGAGACATTGTGTATGAGCCATCCTGGTAAAAAATATCTCACCTGTGAAACTAGAAAACAAGTTAACTGCTACTACAATGCAATGGTAGCAGTCCATCACCTTAAACACTTTGCCACCTCATCCCATGGCTCTTGAGATTATTATGCTAAGTGAAAAAAGTCAGGAGGAAAAAATTGAGAACCATATGATTTCACTTACATGTGGGGTATAAAGCTGAAAAGACCAAACAAATAAATCTCATAGACACTGTTTAGCGGTTATCAGAGATAAAAGGTCAGGAGAGGTAGTTAAAGGTAAAGAGGGTCAAATACATGGTGACAGAGAAAATTTAACTTTGGGAGGGTGAACACACAATGAAATATACATTTGATATATTGTTGAATTGTACACTTGAAACATATATAATTTTATTAATCAATGTCACCCCAATAAATTTAATAAAAATAAATAAATAAAATAAAATGGTGTAATGGGCATAAGATAGCCATTCTTATTCTAAAACAGGAAAAATGGAAGGAATAAAGGGAACACACTTGTCCCAAACAAATTTGAAACTCAGCAGGGCTAATTTTATTAGATTTCAAGGCCTGGGAATAATTTTATATCTCCATGCTATATCCTTCAGTCCCATGGAGGCCCTAGGAAAAGTCCAAATAGTTCTCTGGGCAGTCTAATTTCTGTTTACAGAATCTGGAAAGCCTAAAAACTTTCCTTCATTTTATCCTGTATTTCCTCCAGTTCAAGTTGGCAGTGTTTCTGCTAGCATAACATTGTCAAAAACCTTGGTTGGTCTTCCCTGGATATCACAAGTACCCATGCCATTAGACATGAGGATCCTCAATAAATTGTTCCTGGATAACTCTATCTCTATTTCTAGATTCTGCTTAAATGGATGAGTGGATCAATAAAAAATATATCTAATATCTTTAACCAAGGTTGTCCACCCTCACCCTTGGCCCTTTCTCTAGAACATACCTTGGCATCTCTGGCAATATAGAGAGGCTAAAAGTTTTTCAAATTATCAAATTCTGGTTCCTTTTTATTCACAATTTTCTTCCTCAGTTTATCTCTTTCTACCTACATATTATAAATAGCAAAAAGAAACCCGACCACAACTTTAACACTTAGCTTGAAAATCTCATCGAAATATCCAAGTTCATCATTTTCAAGCCCTATTTCTACCCAATGGTAGGACATAACTCAGAAAAGAAAATTTTCTGTCATTTTATAACAAGGCTCACCTTTCTTTCAGAGTTCATAACACTTTTTTCATTTCCTTCTAAGGTCTCATCATAAGTACCTTTATTTTTCACACCTGTAGCAACATTCTGATTATGACAATGTATGTATTCTCTAAGATAGTGAAAATTTCTCTGTCATTCTATTCACTTCCTTCTAAGACCTCACCAATCTTTAATGTCCATATTTCTACCAACATAGATTCACTACCCACTAGCCTCTATCCACTACCCAATGCCAAAGCCACTTTCACATTTTTATATGTTTACTAAAGTAGAACTCAGCTTCCCAGTACCAAAATTTGTATCAGTCAAATTTGTATCAGTCAAAATCAATCAATAGGAGAGATGATGATATGGATATAAAAAGATAGATAGATATAGGTAGATAGATGAGAGAGAGAGAGAGATGATAGATATATAGATTGATGATGGATGGATGGATGAATGGATGGATGAATGGATGGATAGATAGATGATTGATAGATAGATAGATAGATAGATAGATAGATAGATAGATAGATAGATAGATAGATGATAGATAGATGTGTGTGTGTGAGAGAGAGAGAGAAAGAGAGATTGGTGATAGAGAAATTTATTTGAAGGGATTGGCTCACTTACAGGGACTGGCAAGTCAAAATATGTAGAGCTGTTGGGCAGGAGTTCATGCTAAGGTCTTGAAATAAATTGGCATAATTCTCTGAGAAACTTCAGTTTTTCTCTTAAAGACCTCAACTGATTGAATGAGGTCCACCTACATTATTCAGATTCATCTCCTTTAATTTTTTTAATTAAATGTATTGGGGTAACATTGACTGATAACATTATATAAGTTTCAAGTGTACAATTCTATAATACATTATCTGTATAATGCATTGTGTGCTAGCCACCCAAAGTCTAGTCACCTTCTATCACTATATATCTGACACCCTTTATCCTCTTTAATCTCTCCCCACCCCTCTTCTGGTAACCATGATAGCATTGTCTGTGTTGATGAGTTTGTTTGTTTTATTTGTTCATTTGTTGCTTTCTATTTTATATGCCACATGTGAGTGAAATCACATGGTTCTTGTCCTTTTCCATCCAACTTACTTTGCTTAGCATAATACTGTCAAGACCCATCTACATTGTCACAAATGGCAGTATTTCATCCTTTCTTATGGCTGATTAGTATTCCATTGTCTGTATAAACCACAATACCTTTATCTAATCATCCATCAAAAGACACTTAGATTATTACTATGTCCTGGCTTCAGTGAATAATGCTGTGATGAACATAGAGGTACATATACCATTAAAAAATGTTTTCACGTTTTTCAGGTAGATATTTAGAAAAAAGATTGCTGGGTCACATGGTAGATATATTCTTAATTTTTGAGGAAACTTCATAATGTTTTTCATAGTGGCTATAACAATTTACATTCCCACCAGTAGTGTATGAGGGTTTCCTTTTCCTCACAACCTCTCCAACACTTGTTATTACATGTCCTAATAGGTCATTCTAACAGATATGAAGTGGTATCTCATGTGGCTTTGATTTGCATTTCCCTGATAGCTAGTGAAGTTGAGTATCTTTTTATATATCTCTTGGGAAAAGTATTTGTTCCGGTCCTCTGCCTGTTTTTTTTTTTTTAATTGGATTGTATGTTTTTTGTTGCTGAGTTGTATGAGTTCTTTACATATTTTAGATATTAGCCCCTTATCAGAGGTATCATTTGCAAATAGTTTCTTCCATTTGGTTGGTTGCCTTTTTGTTTTGTTGATGGTTTCTTCTATGTGCAGAAGCATTTTAGTTTGATGTAGTCCCATTCATTTATTTTTGCTTTTACCTCCCTTTGGGGTCAAATTCATAAAATACTATTTGAAACCAAGGTTTATAAGTGTAGTACCTATGTTATCTTCTATGTTTCGTATTGTTTCAGGTTTTATACTTAAGTCTTTGATTTATTTTGTGTCAATTTTTGTGTATAGTGTCAAATAGCAGTTTAGTTTAATTCTTTTGGTTGTGGTTTTTCCATTTTCCCAACACTGTTTATTGAAGAGAATTTCTTTTCTCCACTGTATGTTTTTGGCTCTTTTGTCAAACACTAGTTGCCCATATACATGTGGGTTTATTTCTGGCTTCTCAATTCTGTTCCATTAGTCTGTTTGTCAGTTTTTCTGCCAATACCATACTATTTTGATTATTGTAGCTTTGTAGTATAATTTAAAGTTGGAGTGTGATACCTCCAGCTTTGTTCTTTTTTTCTCAGATATGCAGTAGCTACTTTGGGTTTTCTATAGTTCCATACAAACTTAAGGATTCTTTTGCTCTCTATCTTTGAAAAATGTCATTGGGGTTTTAATAGGGACTGCATTAGATCTGTATATTGCTTTAAGTAATACCACTATTTTAATCATGTTGATTCTTCCAATTCATGAACACAGAATATCTTTTTTATTTCTTTGTGTCTTCATTTTTGTTCAACAATATCAAAAAGTTCTCAGTGTATAGTTCCTTCACATACTTTGTTAAGTTTATTCTTATTTATTTTTTCTTGTTGTAGTTGTAAATAAAATTGGTTTTGCTTCTTTTTCTGAAATTTTATTTTTAGCATATAGTAACACAAAAAAATTTAATTTGGATTTTTATATATTGATTTTTGTAATCTGAAACTTTACAGTATTTTTTTTTGTTTTGAATAGATTTTTTTTGGTGGCATCATTAGGGTTTCCTATATAGAGAATCATGTCATATGTAAAAAATAACAATTTGACTCTTTATTACCAATTTCAATGTCTTTTATTTCACTTTCTTGACTAATTGTTCTGGCAAGGATTTGCAGTATTATGTTGAATAGCAGTGGTCAGAGTGGGCATCCTTTTCATGTTCCTAAGTTTAGAGGAAGAGCTTTTAATTTTACACAATTATTAACAGAGGGTTTGTCATATATGGCCCTATTATGTTGAGGTACTTTCTTCTATACCCATTTTATTGAGTGTTATATTAATCATAAATGGATGTATCTTTTTAATGCATTGTTATATTTAATTTGATAGTATTTTGTTAAGGAATTTTTTATCTATATTCATCAGAGGTGTTGGCCTATAATTTGATGTGTGTGTTTTCTTTTCCAGGTTTTAGTATCAAAGTAATGTTGGCCTCATAAAATGAGTTAAGAAGTTTTGCCTCTTTTTCAATTTTTTAAGAGAGTTTTAGAAAGTTAAATATTAAATCTTTCTCAAATATTTGGTAGCATTCAGTAGTAAAGTCATCTGGACCTGGACTTTTACTTTTACAGAGGTTTTTGATGACTGTTTCAATTTCCTTACTGTTTTTTTTTTTAATTAAGTTAATTGAGGTAACTTTGGTTAATACACTTATATAATATTCAGGTATACATTATTACTTGACATCTGTATATTCTATTGTGTGTTTACCACCCAAAGTCCAGTTTCCTTCAGATACCATATATTTGATCCCCTTTACCCACTTCACTCTCTCACTAAACTCAGTATTACCCTCTTTTACTCCATCTACCTTCCCCCTGCTCCACCCCACTAGTAACCACTAGCCTATAGTCCATGTCCATGAACTTCTGTTTGTTTGTCCTGCTCATTTGTTGCTTTTAGGTTTATATTCCACATATAAGTGATATCATGTGATTTTCAAAGTTTTCTGTCTGGTTTATTTCACTTAGCATGATTATCTAGAGGTCCATCCATGTTGTCGCAAATGGCAGTATTTCATCTCTTCTTACAGCTGAGTAATATTCCATTGTATATATGTACCACAGCTTCTTTAGTCAATCATCTATCATAGGACACTTCAGTTACTTCCATATCCTGGCCACTGTGAATAATGCTGCTATGAACATCGGTGCACCAATATCTTTTTGGATATGGGTTTTCAGGTCTTTGGGGTAAATACCCAGTAGAGGGATTGCTGGATCATATGGTAGATCAAGTCTTAGTTTTTTGAGGAACCACCATACTGTTTTCCATAGTAGCTGATTTCCTTACTTTTGATCATTCTATTTAGATTTTCCAGTTCTTCATGATTCAGTCTAGGAAGGTTCTATATTTTTACATACTTGTCCTTTTTATTTAGGTTATCAAATTTGGTTGCAGGTAGCCTTTCATAGTATTCTTATATAGTTCTTTGTATTTCTGGGGGGCCTATTGTAGCTTTTCCTCTTTCATTTCTGATTTTGTTTGAGTCTACTCTTATTCCTTAATGAGTCTAGCCACAGGTTTGTCAATTTTATTAATCTTTTTAAGGAACCAGTTCTCTGTTGCATTAAATGTTCCATTGTCTTTGTGCTCTCTATTTCATTTACTTCTGCTCTAATTTTTATTATTTTCTCTCTTCTACTGACTTTCGGCATCATTTGTTCTTTTTCTCATTCTTTAAGGTGTAATGTTAAGTTGTTTAAGATTTTTCTTGATTTTAGAGGTAGGCCGGAATGCTCTAAACTTTCCCTCTTGTTACTGCTTTTGCTGTATTACAAAGATTTTTATATATTGTATTGTCATTCTCATTTATCTGTATGTCTCTTTTGATATCTTCTCTTATTTCTTATTATTTAGTAGCATGTTCTTTAATCTCTAGATATTAGTGGTTTTTCCTGTTTTTGTTTTTGTTTTTGTTTTGTTTTGTTTTGTTTGGCAATTTATTTCCAAGTTCAATGCATTGTGTTTGGAGAATATGCTTGGTATGATTTCGGTCTTCTTAAATATATTGAACCTAGTTTTGTGTCCCACTATAAACATGTGTACTAGAGTAGCAAGCTACAATCTTTTTGGCATCAGAGACCAGTGCTCCTATGAGAATCTAATATTCTAATACCTGAGGTGGTGATGCTAGCACTGGGGAGTGGCTGCATATACAGATGAAGCTTCTCTTGCTCACCTGCCACTCACCTCCTGCTATGTAGCCCAGTTCTTGACAGGCCAAGAATAGGTATTTGTCCATAGCCAGGTGTTGGGAACCCTTGTACAAGAGAAGGATATACATTCTGGGATGAAAAGCTCTGTAAATATCAATTACTTCCATTTGGTCAAATGTGTCATTTAAGGCCAATGTTTTCTTATTGATTTTCTGTTTGGACAACCTATCCATTGCTCTGAATGAAGTATTTAAGTAATCTACTGTAATTGTGTTTTCAGCAGTTTCTCCCTTTCATTCTGTTAGTAGTTGCTTATATATTTTGGTGCTTCCACTGTGGGTGCATATTGCACCCTTTCACTCTTAGTCTATGTACATCTTTGCAAATGAGATACGTCTCCTAAAGGAAACATAAATTTAAGTTTTGTTTTTTGATCCATCTCTCTACCTGTGCCTTTTAATTGGTGAGTTCAGTCCATTTACATTTAGGGTAATTATTGTTATATGAGAATTTTCTACAACCATATTATCTTTTGTTTTTGGTAGTTTTGTGGCTCCATTTTTTTTCCTTTTGTGTTTCTGTCTGTTATTTTACTTTTTTGGTATGCTATGATTTTCCCATCTGTTTTCCCCTTTTGGGGGGTAATGTGTCTCAGTTCTAGATTTCTTTTTTTTGTGGTTTCCATTAGGTAAATGTAAAAGAAAATTTTATGCATATAATAGTCCTTTTTCTTCTGCTTGCATTTTATCTCCACTTGCCTATGCAAAGTTAGCTTTTTCCCCTTTTTTATGATTTCATTGTGACAACTTATTCCTTCTTATGCTCTCTGTTTATTTCCAAGTTGCAATAGCAAGCCCCCCTTTTTAAAAATGTTTTTACCTTCTTTAACATTTATATTACATTTAAGTATTTAGTACCCTATTCTGAACAAGGGTTATGATTTCCTGCTTCTGTCTAGTTGTGAATCATCTTACTCATAGTTTTTAATTTTTACATCTTTTTGTTTCAGGTAGAAGAGCAGCTTTCTACATTTCTTACAATGCAGGTCTTGTGGTGGTCATGTCTCTCAGCTTCTGTATGTCTGGAAAAGCCTTTATTTTTTATACATATCTAAAGTATAATTTTGCTAGATATTATTCCTGGCTAGTGCTTTCTCTCTTTAAATACTTTGAGCATTTGTTTTCACTTTCTTCTAGCTTGTAGAGTTATTGCTGAAAAATCTGATGATAATCTAATGTAGTTTTCTTTGTCGGTTGTTATCTTCTTTTCTCTGGCTGCCTTGAGCACTCTTTTTTTTGTCTTTTTTAAATTAAGTTTATTGGGGTAATATTGGTTAATAAAGTTATAAGCTTCAAGAGTACAATTCAGTAATATGTCACATGTATATTGATTGTGTTGTGTGTTCACCACCCAAGGTCAAGTCTCCTTCTGTTCCCATATATTTAACCCCTTTATTTACCTCCCCCAATCTTTTTCTTCAGGTAACCACTAAACTGTTGTCTGTGTCTATGAGTTTTTGTTTATCTTATTCATTTGTTCCTTTCAGTTTTATATTCCACATATAAGTGAAATCATATAGTTTTCAACTTTTTCTGTCTGACTTATCTTGCTTAGCATAATAATCTCAAGATCCATTTACATTGTTGCAAGTAAGAGTATTTCATCTTTTCTTATGGCTGAGTAATATTCCATTATATACATTTACCTCATCTTTATCCAATCACCTTTTGAAGAAAAACAGTATGGAGGTTTCTCAAAACATTAAGAATAGAATTACCATATCACCCCACAAATACCTCCTCTGGGTATGTACCTAAAAAATTTGAAAATATTTGTTAATAAAGATATATGATCTTGGGGTACCGCTCCCACGGTTTGAAAGTGGTGGACTATTGTTCTCCTGTGTGTTTCTGTCATTGCCTTCCTGTAGCCAGAAGTCACTGGCAGAGCTACTCTGTCTGAGTTAACTGAGCTGCCTCTACCAGGCTGCACTGCGGATGGATAGGTGTGGGGTGGGTCATGTGAAATAATTTTGTAAATCTGTAGCTCTGTTCTCTCCAGTAGATTTAGCTTCAATGAGTACTAACTAGTTAGGCTGAAATGTTTTTTTAGCCTTTTCACAATCTGCCCAGTGAGGATTTTTCTGCTGGGGGGATGGAGAGGGCAGTAGGGCACAGATAGATGGGGTGAGCTATTTCCCAGATCTGTGGAACCCTTGGTTCAGAGCTCAGGGTTTGTAAAATGCTGCAACATTTTGTGCTGTTGTTATGTCCCTAACCATAGGTTAAGACTCAATGTGTGCTACCCAACCAGACCCAGTTTCTTTCTCTGCCCCTCTGGTTTGCCCAGTGAGGACTGCACCCTGAGTCTTTATTACTATTGCAGCTACTGGGGCTCTTGCAAATGTTGTACTGATTGTAGCTTCCTTCTTTTTCCTCCCTTCCCTTTTCCTTACCTGTCTCCACTGTTTACTGAGATACCCCAGCCTTCATATGTCTCTCAGACATATTTGGGTGTTGAGTAGGTGATTCTTTGTTAATTTATAGCCGTCTAACTTGTTGTACCTTCAAGGAAAGAGATGTGGAAGCCGTGTCATGCCACCATGCTCTTCTTTAATTTTTTAAAGTCAACAAATTGTGGATATTAATCACATCAGCAAAGGAAAAACCTATAGATTAGTGTTTAATTAAACAACTAGGTACTATAGTCTAGCTAAAATGACACATAAAACTAACCACCACATATTTCCAATTTAGTGACACCCCAGGATTTAAAATCATATCTCCAAATTTTATTGGTCACTATTTCACTTATTTTTAAGATACGATTGGAGTGATATCAGAAGCATGGTGGTGCAAAGGAACTTCCCTATCTCTCCCCTTGAAATAGCAATAAGCTGCACATTTAAAACTGAACAAATAATGGCAAATTTGCACACAAGCATATATAAGTGAGTGATCTGCACATAAGAACTTCTAGAGGTCAAAATCATAAAAGTCTGAGGGTGGATTGGGAGGAACAAAGAAGCTCCCTCACCAGGCCAGAGCTTCCTGCAGTAGAAAAAGGAGGGGAGAATTTGTAGCCCATTCTCCAAATAGCCCTGTCTGAAGAATCAGTGAGTTTCACAGAGTGAAGCCCAGCCATCAAGGCAGAAAGTGGAGCAGGAACTAAGTACTGAGGGAAAACAGTTGTGTCTAGCAGCTTCAGTTGTGAAGCAGGAGACTGAGACATGGAGACTAGCAGAAATCCCCAATATAAGCCAAGTACATGCCCTCCCTCCACTCTATATCCTCCCAGACCTAGCACAACAGAGCCCCAGGGAAATATGAGCAACTTGTACCTAAACAAAAATCAATGCTGGTACTACTGATAGGGGCTAGGACTGAAGGTAGATGATCATGATTTGAATATTCAATATATCAGAGGGGAAAGAAAAGATATCGTTAGCCTCAAAGCAAAGATCCAAGAGGCTTGGACACCATCTACTGGAAATCAAAAGAAAGACATTTTCTTATCAACAGGATAAAGAAAGACCTCTATATAATAAACCTTTCAGGGGGAGGGGGCAGAAAACGCTTCAATCAATGCCCAAATGAAAAAATAGTTCATTGAATACCATGAACAACCTGGATGACAATGCAGCTCAGAAAAAAGAGAAAACTCTCCAGAAAGTAATTTTAAAGACAGAAATATATGATTTAAATGACAGAGAATTAAGGATTGCACTCCTGAAAAAACTAATAAGATGCAAAATAATTCAGGTCAACAATCACAAGAAATTAGAACAAAATAGACCAGCAAAATGAGTTTTTTAGCAAGGCAATGGAAACCTTAAAACATACAGTGAAGAAAGGAAAACCTCTTCAATAAATGGTGTTGAGAAAACTAGAAAGTCACCTGCAAAAGAATGAAACTATACTGTTGTCTATTACCACACACCAAAATTAATTCAAAATGGATTAAGGACCTGAACATAAGACCTGAAACAATAAAATGCATAGAAGAAAACATTGGAACCGAACTCAAGGACCTTGGACTTAAAGAGGATTTTATAAATTTGACCTCAAAAGCAAGAGAAGTAAAATCTACAATAAATAAATAAGACTGCATCAAACTAAAAAGCTTCTGCTCAGCAAAAGAAATCATCAACAAGGTAGAGAGAAACATTCAAATGAGAAAATATATTTGCAAGGAGCACCTCCAATAAGGTTCTAATATCCAAAATATACAAAGAACTCATACAACTCAATAACAACAAAATGATCCAATGAAAAAATGGGCAGAGGACCTAAACAGACACTGCTCCCTAGAGGACATACAAATGATCAACAAATATTTGAAAAGATGCCCAGCATTGCTAGCTTTTAGGGAAATGCAAATCAAAACCACAATGAAATATCATCTCACACCTGTTAGAAGAGCTATAATCAACAGGACAAGTAATAACAAATGATGGAGAGGATGCAGAGATAAAGGAACCTCTATACACTGCAGACATTATGGAAAACAGAATGGACTGTCTTCAAAAAACTAAAACTTGCTCTACCATATGATCTACCATTTCTCTACTGGAAAACTCATATCCAAAAAGATATTTGACTTGAAAACTCATATCCAAAAAGATATTTTCACGCCGATGTTCATAGCAGCATTACTCACAGTGGCCAGGACATGGAAGCAACTGAAATGTCCTACAATGGATGGCTGTCTAAAGAGCTGTGGTGCATATAAACAGTAGAACATTACTCAGCCATAAGAAGACATGAAATACTGCCATTTGCGACAACATAGATGAACCTCTAAATAATCATGCTAAGTGAAATAAGCCAAACAGAAAAATTTGAAAATCACATAATATCACTTATATGTGGGCTGTAAACCTAAAACCAACAAATGAGCAGAACAAACAAACAGAAGTTCATGGACATGGACTATAGGCTAGTGGTTACTAGTGGGGTGGAGCAGGGGGAAGGTAGATGGAGTAAAAGAGGGTAATACTGAGTTTAGTGAGAGAGTGAAGTGGGTAAAGGGGATCAAATATATGGTATCTGAAGGAAACTGGACTTTGGGTGGTAAACAAACAATAGAATATACAGATGTAAAATTATAATGTACAAAATTATAATGAAAATTATATAATCATATTAACCAATTTTACCCCAATAAATTGAATTTAAAAATTTTTAAATAAAAAGAAAATAAATAACTAAATAAAACCACAATGAGATATCACCTAACACCTGTCAAAATGGCTATCATCGATAAATCAAAGAACAGGTGTTAGCAAGGATGTAGAGAAAAGGAAACCCTCATAAATTGTTGATGAAATTGTAAATTGGCATGGCCGCTATAGAAAACAGTAAGGAGTTTTCTAAAAAAATTTAAAATGTATATACCATATGATTCAGTAATTGCACTTCTGGGTATTTATCCAAAAAAAAACAAAAACAATAATTTATAAAGATCAATGCACTTGAATATTCATAGCAGCACAATTTTCAATAGCCAAGATACGGAAGCAACCTAAATGTCCATCAACAGATGGGATAAATAAATTTTGGTTCATATATACAATGGAATATTACTCGGCCATTAAAAAAATGAAATCCTATCATTTGCAAAAACATGGACAGACCTAGAGGTTATTATACTGAGTGAAATAAGTCAGAGATATAAAAATAGCATATAATTTCACTTATATGCAGAACAAAAAGAACAAACTAATCAAAAGCTGACACAAATATGGAAGACAATCTGGTGATGGGCAGAGGGGCATGGGGTTAGGGGCTAGGAGAATGGAGGAAAGGGTTAAAGAAGTGCAAATTAGTAGTTGATAGGTGGTCATGGGGATTGGGAGCATGGCATAGGGAATGCAGTTAGCATTAATGTATCAGTCAGGTAAAGAGCCAGAAGAGAGAAGGAGCAATTAGGGAAATCATTTTATAAACTATATAAATGTCTAATTAATGCACTGTATACTTAAAACTAATAGAATAAATTTTTTTAAGTATATAAAATATATTTTTAAAATAATATAAAAACAGAAAAAAAATAAGATACAGGACTATATTCTGTATGAGACAGTTAACACAAACCTAATGGTAACCACAAAACAAAAATCCAGAGCTGAGATACAAATATATAAAAAGAGGAAATGGAGAAAAAAATCATAGAAAACCACAAAACCAAAATAGCAGACAGAATCACAAGTGAAAATAAACAATGGAAATAATAAGCAATCAGAAAACAAAAGATAAAATGGCTATAATAAATTCTCCTATATCAATAATTAACTTAAATGTAAATGGACTGAATTTATCAATCAAAAGTCACAGAATAGTGGCATGGGGTTAAAATAATATATTCATCTATATGATGCCTGCAGGAGTCTCAGCTCCCAAGACAAATATAGGCTCAATATGAAGAAATGAAAGATGATACTCAAAGCAAACAGGATCCAGAGAAAAGCAGGTGTAGCAGTACTTATATCAGACAAAATAAATTTCAAGATAAAAAATAACAAGAGACAAAGACAAGCACTTAATAATGTTAAAGGAAACAATTCGTCAAGAAGGCATAACATTTATCAATATATATGCACTCAACATGGGAGCTCCAAAATATATAAAGCAACTGCTAACAGTCCCAAAGGGAGAAAGTGACAAAAAATACAATTAGTATAGAATGACTGAATACCCTATTCACAGCAATGGATAGAACATCCAGGCAGAAAGTCAATAAGGAAATTTTGGCATTGCATTACTCATTATATCAAAAGGACTTAGTTGATATTTATAGAGTGTTCCAACCCCAAATGAAAGAATACATTTTCTTCTCAAATGAACATATTACATTCTCAAAGATAAACCATTTGGGGGGCACAAAACCAGTCTCTACAAATTTAGAATGATTAAAATTGTACCAAGCATATTTTCTGAACAAGAGTATAAAAGTAGAAATTATCCTCAAGAAGAAAGCTGGAAAACCACAAATATGTGAAGATTAAACAGTATGGTAATGAACAACTATTGGGTCAAAGAAGAAATAAAAGAAAACATCAAAAGATACATGGAGACAAATGAAAATGAAAATATGACATACTGAAAATTGAGGATGCAGTAAACTAAGAGAGGAATTTAAAGCATTATAGCCCTACTTCAAGAAATAAGAAAATTTCAAATAAAATAATCTAAGATTAACCTTAAAGAAGTAGGAAAAGAAGAACAAATGAAGCCCAAAGTCAAAAAAAAGAAAAGAAATAATAAAAATAAAAAACAGAAATAAATAAAACAGAAAACAAAAAGCCAATAAAAAATTTAATGATACAAGAGTTCATTTTTTACAAAGATAAACAAAATTAACAAACCTCTGGCTACATTTACTAAGGAAAAAAGAGAAGAATCAAATAAATAAAATCAGAAAGAAAGAGAACTTACAGAAACACAAATTATTGTACAAAAATACTATAAAATACTATATGCCACCAAATTTGATAACATTGAAGAAAAAGACAAAGTATTAGAAATTGATGACCTTCTGAGACTGAATCATGAAGAACTAAAAAACTTAAATAGACCAATCACTAGTAAACAAAATTTTAGGACCATATAGCTTGTCAACTCTACCTAGTACTGGATTTGTAGTCACAGCAATTAGACCAAAAAAAAAAAAAGTCATCCAAACTGAGAATGAAATAAAACTGTTGTTTTTTCTAGATGACAAGCCACAAAAAATTATTAAAAACAATAAATATATAGCAAAGTTGCAAAATACCAGATCAATATACAAAACTGTATTGTGTTCCTATGCAGTAACAACAAAACTTAGAAAGAAAAATGAGGAAAATCCTGTTTACAATTTCAACAAAAAGGATGAAATACCTGGAAATAAATTTAACAAAGGAGTTGAAGGAGATGTGCACTGAAAACTTCAAGACATTGTTAAAAGAAATTGAAGAAGACACAAAGAAACAAAAAAGATATTCCATGTTCATGGATTGGAAGAATTAACATTTTTAAATGACCAATATACAGATTTAATAAATCCTCATCAAAAGCCCAATGGCATTTTTCACAGACATAGAACAAAAAATCCTCAAATTTCTATGGAATCACAAAAGGCCCTGAACAGCCAAAAGCAATTCTAAGGGAAAAAAAGAAATCAAGGGAGTGTGATACTCCCAGCAATCAAAGTAGTATGGTATTGGCAGAAAAACAGACACACCAAACAGTGGAACAGAATTGAGAGCCCAGAAATAAACTCATACATATATGGGAAAATTACTTATGACAAAGCAGCCAAAATCAATGAAGAGGGAAAAGCTTCTTCAATAAATGGTCTTGGGGAAACTGGAAAGCCATGAGCAAAATAATTAAACCAGATGGCTACCTGGCACCAGACACAAAAATTAACTCAAAAGGGATTAAAGACTTGAATGTAAAACTTGAAACAATATAGTACATAGAAGAAAACATAGAATTAAACTTATAGACCTTTGTCTCAGAGGGATTTTTGTGAACTTGACCTCAAAGGCCAGGGAAGTAGAAGCAAAAATTAATTAATTGGATTGCATCAAACTAAAAAGCTTCTGTACCATCAACAAAACATAAAATCTACCAAATGAGAGAGGATATTTGCAAACAATAACTCTGATAAGGGGCTAATATCCAAAATACATTTAAAAACTCATACAACTCAACAACAAAAAAATTCAATTAAAAAATAATCAGAGTTCCAGAATAGGCACTTGTACCAAGAAGACATACAGATGGCCAACAGATATATGAAAAGATGACTACAACACTAGCTATGAGGGAAATGCAAATCAAAACCACAGTGAGATACTACCTCATATCTGTTAGAATGGCTATTATCAATAAGATAAAAAGTGGCAAGTGTTAAAGAACATATGGAGAAAAGGAAACCCTTGAACACTGCTTATAGAAATGTAAATTGGTACAGCCTCTATGGAAAACAGTATGGCGGTTCCTCGAAAATTAAGAATATAGTTACTATATAACCCAGAAATTTTTCTTTTAGCTATCTACCCAATAAATTTGAAAAAGTTATGCATAAAGATATGTGTGTCCTTATGTTCGTTAGAGCATTATTATAATTGCCAATGGAAACTTAAGTGTTTTTCAATAGATAATTAGATAAAGAATAAATGGTACATATATTCAATGGAATACTACTCAGCTATTAAAAAATGTGAAATATTTGCAACAACATGGCTGGTTTTTTGAGAGGATTGTGCTAAATAAAATAAGTCAGATGAAAAAAAGACAAGAACCATATGATTTCACTCCTCTGTGGGTATAAAACAAAAAGTAACAAACAAACAAACAAGAAAAAACCTTATCGATACAGAAAGGTAAAGAAGGTTAAATACACGAAGTTGGAAGACTAGATTTTAGGTGGTGGGAACTCAATAGAGTATACAGATGTCATAGTATAAAGATGTACACCTGAAACTTATATGATATTATTATTAGCCAATGTCATCCCAATACATTTTTTAAAAAATTAAAACTCGAAAAAAATAAGAAGTCTCAAAATAAATTTTAAAATATTTTGAACTAAATAAAAAGGAAAATACAGTTTAGCAAGATTTGTGGGGCTCATTGAAAACAGAGATTATTCAAAAATGTATACATTGAATGCATATATTAGAAAAGAAGAAATCTAAAAATCAATAACCAAAGCTTTCACCTTAGAAAAGTAGAAAAAGAAGAGCAAACTAATTCCAAAATAAGCAGAAGAAAAGAAATAATAAGTAGAGCTCAAATCAGTGAAATTATAAACAAGAATGCAATAGAAAAAATCAACAAACCCAAAAGCTGATTCTTTGATAATATCAATAAACTCAATAAGCCTCTAGCCAGGCTAACTAAAGAAAAAAATAAGACACAAGTTGCTAACCTCAGAAATAAAAAAAGAGACATTACTACAGATATTATAGACATTAAAAGGATAATAAATATTATGAACAAATTTGATAACCTAAATGAAATAGACCAATTCTTTGAAAAAGACAATCTACTAAAACTCACACAAGAAGAAACAGACAATTTGAATAGGCCTATATCCATTAAAGCAATTGAAACAATAATTAATAACCTTTCAAAAAAGAAAGCACCAATCCCAGATGGGTATACAGGCAAATTATATTTTTAAAAATTCAGAAAAGAAATTATACCAATTTCCTATAAGATCTTCCAGAAGTTAAAAGCAAAGAGAGTATTTCCTAACTCATTATGAGGCCAGCATTACCTTAATACCAAAACCAAACAAAAACATCACAAGAAAAGAACCATATACAATATCCCTCATGAACAAAGATGTGAAAATTCTCAAAAAAAATTATCAAATTGAATTCAACAGTACGTAAAAAGAAATATACGCCGCAATTGAGATTTATCACAGGTTTGCAAGGCTTATTCAACATTTGAAAATAAATTAATGTAGTCCATTACATTGGGCTACAAAAGACTCAGAATAGCCAGCACAATATCGAAAAAGAAAAACAAAGTTGGAGGACTAAAACTAGTTGATTTCAAGACTACTGTAAAGGAACAGTAATCAATAAATGTGGTATTGGTGACAAAGAGATTAATGAAACAGAATAGATACCCCAGAAATAGATCTACATAGACATAGTCAACTAATCTTTGACAAAAGAGCAAAGGCAATACAATAAAGCAGACAGTCTTTTCTACAAATGGTGTCAGACAACAGACATTCACTTACTAAAAAAAAAAAGACTCTACATTGACTTCTACCTTTCAAAAAATTAACTCAAAATGGATTGTAGACATAAATGTAAAATGTAAAATATAAAACTCCCAGAAGATAACATGAGAAAAATTTTATATTTTTGATATTGCAATGTCTTTTTAGAAGCAGTACCAAAGGCACAATCCATGAAAGAAATAATTGATAAGCAGGACTTTACTAAAGTTTAAAACTTCTGCTCTGCAAAAGATAATGTCAAGCGAGTAAGAAGAAAAGACATAAACTGGAAAAAAGTATCTGCAAAGTATGTGTAGGATAAGTGGCTGTTATCAAAATACACAAAGAACTCTTAAAACTCGACACTAAGAAAACAAACAACCAATTTAGAAATTGGGAAACAACCTGACCAGACACCTCACCAAAGAATATACACAAATGGCAAATAAGCATATAAAAGATGCTCAACATTGTATATCATTAGGAAATTGCAAATTAAAACAGTAAGAAGACACCACTACATGCCTGTAAAAATGACCAAAATATAAAACACTGACAACACCAAATGCTGCCTACAATGTGTAGCAACACAAACTCTCATTCTTTGCTAATAGGAATTCAAAATGATATAGCTACTTTGGAAGACAGTTTGGTAGTTTCTTACAAAATTAAATATACTCATCATATGATTTAGCAATTGGTATTTACTCAAAGATTTGAAAATGTATGCCCATGCAAATATCTGCACATTACTATTTATAGAAGCTTTATTATCAATTGCCAAAAGTTTAAAGCAACAAGTTATCATTAAGTAGGTAAATGTATAAACTGTGGTACCTCCAGACAATGCAATACTATTCAGCACTAAATAAATAAATAAATTAATTAATTAATTAATTAAAGTGTGCTATTAAGTCATGAAAAGACATAAGAAACCTTAAATGCATGTTACTAGTGAAAGAAGCCAATCTGAAAAGGCTACGTAATATATGATTCCAACTATATAATACTCTGAAAAAGGCAAAACTATGGAGACAATACAAATGACCCTTGATTTACAATGAAATTATATTACCATAAACCCATCATAAGTTGAAGATATTGTAAGTAAAAAATACATTTAATACAACTAGCCTGCCAAACATTATAGCTTAGCCTAGTGGTTTCTATTGAATGGTATTACTTTTGCACCACCTTAAAGTCCAAAAAATTTTAAGTTCAACCATTATAAGTTGGGGACCATTTGTACAAAAACCAGTGGTTACCAGGGGAAGGGTAGGAAGGGATGAATAAGTGGAGTACAAAGAATTTTTAGGGTAGTGAAACTACTATGATACTATACTGTGAGATACCTGTCATACATTTGTCAGAACCCATAGAATGCACAACATCAAGAATAAACATTAATGTAAACTAAACTTTGAGTGATAATAATGTGTTAATGTAGGTTCATCAATTGTACATACTTGTAAGTACATACCTGCAGGTAAAAAGAAGGTGGGGATCTCTAAACTTTCTACTCAATTTTGCTGTAAATCTAAAAATGCTCTAAAAATTAAGTTAATTCTAAGAATATTTGTATTAGCAAACAGGTAACAGCAAGAAACCATACACTCACTAGGTAAGAAAACTTTAATGAAGAGGTCATTATAATTATGTGGGAAGTGTATAGGAATATTAACAAGAGGTGGTGTAGTGTCGCAATGCTAATGACAGCAGAAAATTCTTACTACTCTAGGATCTGAAGAGAAAAGGGGAATAGGAAATAACTGGAACACAGAGAAAGCTATCTGACAGAAGCTGCAGCCAGATAAAAGGATTTCATCCTCCTCGGTGCCTCCAATCTCCTGCTTATGCTTGACACTGGTTTGAAGTAATCAAAAGAAAGAAAAAGTAAATGATAAATCAATGAATTAGAAAACAAACACAATAGAAAAATAAATAAAAACAAAACCTAATTATTTTGGAGGATCAATGAAATTGATAAACCTCTAGCCAGGAATAACAGAAGATACAAATTACTGGCATCAGAAATGAGAGAGTAGACTTCTCTATAGATCCTGCAGACATTGGAAGGACATTATAAAAATATGAACAACTTTATGCTAATCAATTTTAATATTTTAGGTTAAATATACAAGAAAATGTCTTTTCTTAAAAGACACACAAACTAACAAAA
Source organism: Macroglossus sobrinus (assembly GCA_004027375.1). NCBI lineage: Eukaryota > Metazoa > Chordata > Mammalia > Chiroptera > Pteropodidae > Macroglossus > Macroglossus sobrinus. Next base: position 203,834 of record PVKZ01002391.1, read on the forward strand.
CACACTTGAGAGATTATTCAGTGCCAGGTGTGTCCATTGATGAATTCTACAGAACATTTAAAAAATATTTAATATTAGTTCTATATAATCTCTTCCAGAAAATAGAAGAGTGAATACTTCTCAACTTAGTTTATAAGCCTAGCATTACCTGATACTAAAATCAAAGACATTATGAGAAAAGAAAATATAGACCTATCTCTTTCATGAGCATTGATGTTAGTATCCTTGACAAAATATTAACAAACTGAATCTGGCAACAATTTTTAAAATAATATATTATATCTAAGTGGTGGTTACTTCCAGAATGAAAGATCCAACTTTCAAAAATCAGTCAAAATAATTTAACACATTAGCAGAATAAAGAGGAAAAAATACATGATTATCTAATAAAGATAATATCATCTTTAATAATAATATAATAATATTCAACTCTCATTCACACTAAAAATTCTCAACAAATTAGGAAGAGAAGAAAATACCCTTAACCTGTCAAAGAGCTTCAATGACAAACACACACCTTACATGATACATAAAGAACAAAGACTGTAAGCTTTCCTTTTAAGAATAAGAACAAGGTAAAGATGTCTTCTTTCCCCATTCCTGTTCAATATTCTGTGGTAAGTCCTAGCCAATATATTAGGGTAAGGTAAAGAAATAAAAGGCATACAATTGGAAAGGAAGAATTAAACTCTCCCTATTTATAGACAAGATCATTGCCTAGATAGAAAAACCCATGAAAAGTTCTAAAATATTTCCAGGTTTATTAAATGAGTTTATCAAAATCACAGAATATAAGGTCAACATATGAAATTCAATTATGCTTCTATATAGTAATAACAATTATATATTATTTTTTAAATTTATAATAAAATAAATATTTATAAAATATTTAGGGATAAATTTAAGAAAAATGTGCAAGGTCTATACATTAAAACTGTAAAACCAAACATCCTTGAGATAGTTAAAGAATACTTGAATAAATAGAAAACTATACTATGCTTAGAAGACTCAATATGGCTACAATGTCAATTCTTGACCTACATCCCAGCAAGATCTTTTGTAGATATATAGACAGGCTGAGCTTAAAGTTTGCATGGAAAGATAAAGGAACTAGAATAACCAAAACAATTTTGAAAATAAAAACAAAATTGGAGAACTTATATCACCTGACTTCAAGACTTCCTATAAAGCTACAATAATCATGATGGTATAAAATTAGTGAAAAGATAGACATATATTAATAGATCCAAATAGAGAATCAAAATAGATCTATACAAATATGGTCAATAGGTCACTGATAAAATTGCAAAGACCATTCCATGGAGAATGATAATCTTTTCAACAAATTGTTCTGAGACAAATGGGAATTCATATGCAAAAAACAAAAATGAAACTTGACCTATACCTAACATCTTCTATGAAAATTAACACAAAATATATTATAGACCTAAATGTAAAACTTTTAAAGAAAGCAGGGAACAGTATCTTCATGACATGGGTTTGGCAAAGAATTTTCAAATATGATGCCAAAAGCACAATCCTTAAAGGACAAAAATTTATTAAAAGTTTTAAATTAAAATTTAAAAGACTCAATCGAGAAAATGAAAAGTCAGGCCATAGACTGGGGGAAAATATTTGCAAATCACATCTGACAAAGAACGTGTATTCAGAATATTTAACAAACTCAAAGTTCATCAATAAGAAGAAAACTTTATATGTATAAGAATTGACAAGATATGTGGATAGCAAAGATGTTCAACATCTTTAGTTATTAGGGAAATGCAAATGAAAACCAAAATGTGATACCACTGCATCACTATCAAAATGGTTTGGAAAAGGAAAATTAATAATACCATGTTCTGGTGGGGATGTGGAGCTCCTAGAACTCTCATACAATTGTTTGTAGCATCTTTATTTATAATCATCTCAAACTTAAATAGTAAAAATATTTATTAACCAAGGGCTGGACAAATAAACATGGCATGGAATTCTACTAGCAATAAAAAGGAACATGCTACAACATTGATGAATCTCAAATTTGTTATGCTGAGGAAAGTAAGCAATATTCAAAATACTTAAGTACTACATGATTTTGTTATATGAAGTCTAATAAAGGCATCTGGAATGCTTGATATTTCCTACCCATTGGGTCTATTTGTATAATATCATCAATATAATAAGTCATCTTGATGGTCTATGGACTATCAGAATGATCAAGTTTTTATACAGTTTACTTCATGACAGTTGGCTATAAAACAGGCAAAACCCTGTTTTATAGGAGAGAAAAGGTATACCGCCCCTTGAAAGCAAACTGCTTATGAGTAGTTTTATTTTTAAGGATGTAAAAGAAGCGTTCTTAGCTAGTTCAAATGCTGTATTACCAAATGGTAGGGGCTACAGGTTTGTTTACTCCAAAATGTATTTAGAGGAGCAGCTGGAATTAGCTTTGTCACCTTATTAAGTTTGGATAGCTACAACAAAAGTCTTCAAAGAGTAGTCCCAGGATCAGTAAGATTATCATCACCTGGGATCTGTTAGAAATACAAATTCTCAAGTTTCATCCCAGACCTACTAAATTAGAAATTATGGGGTAGAACCTAGCAATCTATGTTTTAATTGCCCCCAGGTGATTCTGACTCTCACTAAAGCTTAAGAATAACTCATCTTTGGTGATTCTCCACAAATCCTCTGGATTTTGCAATAGCAGAATTAAGACAAGAGGCTAATTAAATTAGAACATAGTAGAAATCACCATACTACATCTTTTAAGTCTTTCAAATTTATGAAATTCACCCAGGGATGCATTATTGCTTTTGGTTTACTATGTGCATTCATGGAATGGATAACAAAAGAGGCTCATTTCCAGGGCCTTCTACTACATCTTTTCCTTGGAGAACAAAGGTGGGGATTCTGCTAGATACTAATTGTATCTATAACTAAGTATATATTTTTCTCTCCATACATTCTTGACCCAGTGAAATAATTGGGGTCTCCCTGGCTCCTTTGGGGACAGACTTGGGCAAGACACTTCAATCACCTGAGTCCTTAGGCTTCCACTATAACTTGTGCACTATGGTTAAAATTCAAGTCATTTTTAAGCCAGTATCAAATTATCCACAAGAAATTTGTATTTTTCCCCAGTGTACAGTCAACCTGGCAAATGCACAGGTGACAATGACTTTTTAGATCAAAGTGACATAATAGAAGAATTTTTGGCAATAATAGGTGGGAATAGTATGTTTCTGTGTCTGAAGGTAGGTCACAAATATTCTAGTCAACAAAGCACAACATATATCTAGGCCTGTTATAAACTAAGCACTCCAATAAGACTTAAAAAATGCAAATATGGGTGTGTTGCTGCAGATTCATGGTTCCAAGACAAGGGGTACGAGATTCGGACAATTGTAAGAAAATGTGGGGAGCCATAGACAACTGTGACATAGCTCTTTATTCCAGCAAGGGCACAGCTGGCCTCACAGAGCGGCAGTTCTCCAGCAAGTTCACAGCATCCCCTCACATGGCAGTGGAGCCTTTTATACATGGGTTAAACAATAGTGACACACTGGCATGTTAGAAGTCTACGCATATACTAGGCACATGGTTACATAAGGGGAGAAGTGCTGAGCTTTTTTCCATTGGGAAGTTAACTAAGGGTGCGGGAGGGAGCCTGATTATAGTTATCTTTCTTTCCCTGCACAATGGGTAAGACACAAACTCAGTTAATTGAGAAAGCATTCAAAAAGCAATCTCCTTATAAATGGAATACATACAAACAATTTTACCTGTTAAATTATTTCAAATATTCAAAAGACACGTACTTGTAAATGTATTTAAACTCTCACAGAACATAGAAAAGATTCACTTTACTTTTATCATTCTGTATAATGCTGTCAAAAACTGACAAAAATAACACAAAAAAATATATAAAATTTTTTTAGTAGAATAGTTGTTCACAGAAATCACTCAAAAGAAATAAGAAGAAATAGAAGTTCCAGTTTCATCTTTGAGAAGATATGTATACATCTAACCTAATCAAAATATTTGAGAATGGACTGCCAAATGTCCACTTTAAAAGAAAGTCATCAATTTCGCAGATGAGTAAAAATTGTAAATTCTAAATAAATGAAACAGTCTTGATTGTTGAAAACTAATCCATCACAACCAAGCAGAGCTTATCTTGGGAATAAAAGAAAATATTATCCCAGAAGTAAAAATAAATTTAAATGTAAATTTATTTATATTATTATTTATATATATTAATATAATGTAGTATATTAACTTTTTAAAAACTATCTTATAATCTTACTAAATGGAGAAACACAGTGGCTAAAATTGAATATTCACATATGGTTATAAATAAAAAGAACTTTTTGTAGCTATAATAGAAGAAATATCTTTTTGATAAAAGGTATTTTATCTTTTATCAAAAGATAAGGGAAGGGAGGTTGGAGGCAGAGAGGAAGGGACGAAGGTCTAAAAAAGTACAAATTAGTAGTGAGAGATGGTCACTTGCATGAGAGAATGGCATAGGGAATGTAGTTAGCAGTGAAGTATGTAATGGCTGTGTGTAGAACCAGATGGGTGATAGAGTAATGGGGGGGATCACTTAATAAAATATAAAAATGTCTAACCAATGTATAGTTGAAACTAATAATAAAATAAAATAAAATGCTTTAAAAAGATTGCCATTAAAAGTAAACATGTATAATAAAAAATGTAGAAGCATTTCTATTAAAATTGGAAATGAGGCAAAAATGCCCTCTATCACTATTTCTGTTTGACATTGAACTGAAAACTCTAGCCATATAATATAGCAAGAAAAAATTTAATAGGTGTAAGAATTGAAAAGGAAAGACCAAAAGTATTTTATTTTTCATGTTATACGTTGTCTCATAGAAAACCCAAGAGAATCTATAGAAATACTATTAAAACTAATAAGAAACTTTATCAAGGTTGCTGGAATATAAAAGCAACTTTTAAAATATTACCACATAGAAATACAAAATTGAAAGAAAAAGGATATTTCATTTTTAAAAGTAATGAAAACTATAACTGACATAGATGTATATCTAACAAGAGTTGCAAAAAGATTTTCTGTCAATGATTACTGAACATTATTAAAAGACAAGAAAGATTGGAGAATTGGATAAATAAAGAACTGAACTATATTCATGGATAGAAAGACTCTCAAAATCATAAAAGATATCAATTTTACCTTATTTAAAATATAAATTAAATACAATTACAATAAAAATTCTCACAAGATTTTGTGGAATTTGGAAAGCTGATCCTGAAATGAATATGGAAAAAGTAAAGATCAAGAAGAGCTAATAAATTTTTAAAAAGAACAAGTAAGAGGAAATTACTTTAACATATGGAAAGACTTATTAAGCTATTGTAATTAACATGGTGTTTTTTGGCACCTGGACAGTCTAATAAACAAATGAAGTAGAATCCAGAAAAAGAGCTGAGTATATATGAAAAGTTGATATATAACAGCATTGATATTAAATATATGGTGAATAGTTCTTGAACAATAGATTATCAAATAAAAAAATAAAATGAAGTTTAATTCCTAATTTATCTCTTTCTCTCTTTCTCACACACCAATGAATTAAAGACTTCAGTGTGAAAAGCATATTTTTTGAAGAATATAAAAGGGAATATTTTTCTAATCCTAGTGCAGTATGTGATTTCTTCAACAGAACACAAACAAATACTCTATTCATAGAGAAAAAAAAGAATTAAGTTTATACCCAAATTAAAACTTTTCTGTTACAAAAAGGACTTAGTAAAACAAAGTATTATTATCCATAGTACAAAAAGAACTCCTATGAATCACTAAGAAAATGATGAACAATCCAAAAGAAACTGTAAAAAGTTTATGGAAAGAAAAATCACAAAAGAGAAAACAAATGGACACTGACAAAATGAAAAGATTCTCACTCTTACTAGAAGTCTGGGCAATGTAAATTACAACATGAGGTACAATTTTAAATATCAGTTGAGCATGGGCAAAAAAAAATTTAATTTGACAATAAGCACTGGCAAAGAAATGAAGTATTAAAAATGCACATATAATTCTGGTGGAAATGTAAAGTATTAAAATCACTTTGGAGAGAAATTTGGTAATTAAATAATAAAATTATTTTTATTATTAATTTGGTAATTATTTTTATTATTAATTTGGTAATTAAAATTATTTTTATTATTAATTAAATAATAAAGATGTGTATAACCTAAAACTCAGTAATTTCATTTCTAGCTAAAATTTAAAAAAAGTTCACATGTTTCCAAGTAGACGTACAAAAAGGTTTATTATAATATTTTATGAAAAAATAAGGTGGAGAAGCATAATTGTAGTGTCAACTCAGAACATAGCCCATCCACGTACTCAGAAGACTGATAGCTGCCTGGCCTGCAGCCATAAGAAAGGCAGTGCACAAAGAGCTCTTGGCAATGCCTGCTCCCAAGGATGTTTTCTGCTTCTCCCATGGACATTATCTGCTTGCTCTGTTTGAGAATGGTGGCTGGTTTATCATTCTCATGGTAACTTGAGAATCTACTTCTACTTCTGTAACTAAGCAGCACATCTTGCTCCAATCCACCAGAGAAGGTGGATGCTCCCCCAGTGATGAAATCCCCCCCTTCCCTGTCCTTGGGTATTAAAATGTCGCTTGCCTTTGGCTGGTTGCCTTTTTCTGCAGTTCTGATTGACCACTACTGAAGATTCCCTACCTCGTGAATAGTAAATGGCATGTATTATCTCCTGGTTCTCTTGGTGGTTTTCTCAGAATATCCAAAGCTCAGGTGCAAGTTCCAGGCCTAGGGCTCCTGTGTTACAATAAAAGATAAATTGTAATAAATAAATAAATTATAAATTATAGAAAGGAAAAAGATAGAATAATATGTATTCTATTATAACATTTACATAGAATTTGATAACATGCAAAGTACTAAATATGTATTATTCATATACATAGTAATAAATGAAATGTTTAAGGGAATGAAAAACACAAAATAATAAAAATATGTATATCTAAGGAGTTCAGGGGGAATAGAATTAGGAGTTTAGGAGATTGAAATGTACTGTATTTCCAAAAACTAAACTAAATTAAAATAAATAAGATGAAATTAAGACATTACAGCAAACTTTAAGGTTTAGTAAAGCTGGATGATATATATGAAGATGTTTATTCTATTGTTCTCTATACTTTTATGTTTATTTAGATTATTTTATAATTAAAGATATGTAATTCAAGAAAGCTTACAAGAAATAAATTTAGAATGAAATTTACCAATTAAAAGTCCCAGAAAAATCTCACTCATGGGTTCCCACCAAGATACCAGAGTAGAGAATGTTGTGATTGCCTCCTCTAATGATCACATAAAAATTACAACTAAATTATAAAGCAATCAACCTGGAAAACCATCTAAAGACTAGCTGAAGAGAAGTCCTATACTAAGGTTATAAAAAAGAAGCCACTTCCAGTCAAGATCGAGGAGTAGGTAAATATTGTGCTTGCCTCCTCTTACATACATCAAAAGTACAAATAAACTACAAAATAGTCATCATTGGAGTTTCCTGAAATTTAGTTGAACAGAAGTTTAACTGGGGACACACTGAGACTGGTAAGAGGGGCAGAAATATGAAATGGGCTGGTCCCACACCCACAAGTGGTGATTGAGAATCAGGAGAAATATCTCCACTGGGGAGATCCCTCAGAAGAGCAAAGTGTCCCTGTCCCACAATGGCTCTCCAGCCCAGGGTTCCAGGGCCAGGAAGAGAAGTTCCCACAACTTCTGGATGTAAAAATGATCCGAGATGGGGACAAACTGAAATAAAGTGCTGAGAAAATTGCAGAATTTTTTCTTAAGGAAACTGCCTGTGAACTTACTTGGCCACAGATTCACTCACTCTGAACTCCAGTGCTAGGGCAGCAGCTCAAAAGGCACCAGGGACATACAGGGAGGAACCGAGTTGTCTGCCTTTAGGATGAATGCTGAAGGGGCAGCTTTCTTTAGACAGAAGTGCTGGCAAAGGGTATTGTTCCTTGGTTGAGCCTTCTTCTGCCCAGCTTGCAGACCAAGGAGAGAACCATTCTAGAGCCTCCATCAACATAGTTAACACTGGCTGCCTTGCCCTGGTGATTTCATAGGACCCCACTACTCCCAATATGCAGGCCTGCCCAAGCCGCTTCCAGTGGATTTTTCATACAAATGGCTTGTCTTGGCTACTGCTGTTGATTTCATAAAATTCTCAAAATTTCACAAAACATAAACAAGCAGCATCTGGCTTTAGTATTTCCCATACTTCTTGCTGAGCAGCCCCAAGCTGGGAATTAGAGTCAGCAGGCCTTGGTTTGTGGCTTGACCGCTCAAGGAACTTCCAAGCCCAGTGTGGGTGGTGGCCATCTGTGGATTGCTAGGTGGCTCATGTCAGGTAGCCTCAGGAAGGTAATAGGCTATAACTAAGCTTGACCTGCAGTAGAGCCCCTCCCAGAAGGCCCCAGCGTGCAAGCCTGGTGGCCAGCTTCAGTCTGAGCTGAAGCATCACCTGGAGTCACATCTGAGGACAATACAAGGCAGACTTGGCAAGCACCAGAGCCATGCTAAAGCAAATCCTGCTCCATAGAGTCAGCCCCTGCACAACAGCTCCTCCATTGGTCATGGCCAGTCATTACAACCAATCAGCCCAAGGGTCAATTCCTCCCATTGATGAGCAAACAGCTTCCAAGGCTCAACTACAACAGGGGGGGCACACACAACCCATACAAGGAATATATCTGCAGCACCTGTCTCAGGTGACCAGGCAAAACTGTGTCCCTGGGACCCACAGTACACCTACTACATAAGGCTACTCTACTAAGATTGGGAGACATAGCAGCTCTACCTAATACATAGAAACAAACACAAGTAGGTAACCAAAATGGAAAGTCAGAGAAACATGTCCTAAATGAAAGAACAGACCAAATATCTAAAAAGGAACTAAACAAAATGGAGGGAAGCAATCTACCAGATGCAGAGTTCAAAACACTCTTTATAATAATGCTCAATGAAATTAAGGTAAGAGTAGATGAATTCAGTGAGAAATTTAACAAAGAGATAGAAAACATAAAAATGCAGATAAACATAAAAAAGAATGAATAAGAAATGAAGAATATAGTTACTGAAATAAAGACTACCTTAAGAGGAAACAGATGAAGCAGAGGTTTCAATCAGCAGTTTAAAAAGAGATAGCAGAAAACACTCAATCAAAACAGCAACAAGAAAAAATAATTTTAAAAAATGAGAATAGTTTAAGGGACCTCTGGGGCAACATCAAGCATACCAACATTCTCATCATAGGAATAACAGAAGGAGAAGAAAAAGAGCAAAGAATTGAAAACCTATTTCAAGAAATAATGACTGAAAACTACCCTAGCCTTGTGAAGGAAATAGACATTCAACCTCAGGAAGTGCGGAGAATCCCAAACAAGATAAACTCAAAGAGGCCCACATCAAGACACATCCTAATTAAAATACCAATGGTTAAAAGACAAATAAAGAATCTTAAAAGCAGCAAGATAAAAACAGTTAGTTACCTTCAAGGGAGCTCCCTTAACACTATCAGCTGATTTTCAACAGAAACTGCAAGCCAGAAGGAATTGGCAGGAAATATTTAAAGTGATGAAAAGTAAGAACCTACAACCAAGATTAGTCTACCCAGCAAAGCTATCATTTAGAATTCAAGAACAGATAAAGAGCTTCCCAGACAAGAAAAAGCTAAAAGAGTTCACCACCACCAAGCCAGTATTATAGGAAATGTGAGGACTTCTTTAAGAAGAAAAAGAAAAAATAAATAAAAAATAAATAACTACAATTACTTTAAATATAAATGGATTAAGAATCTAATCAAAAGCTAAGGTGGCTGAATGGGTAATAAAACAAGACCCTTGCATACGCCTACAAGAGATTCATTTCAGAAAGAAAAACACACACAGATTAAAAGTGCAGAAATGAAAAAAAAATATTTCATGAAAATGAGAACAAAAAAAAAAAAACTGGGGTAGTAGTACTTATACCAGACAAAACATACTTTAAGACTATAACAAGAGACAAAGAAGAACCTAGTTATCCCATTTCTAGGTATTTATCCAAAGAAACCCAAAACACTTTGAAGGAACACATGAATCCATACATATTCATAGCAGCATTATTTACAGTAGCCAAGATGTGAAAGCATCCTGGATGTCCTTCAATGGATGAATGAAGAAAAGGTGGTACATATACAGAATGAAATATTACTCAGCCATAAAAAAGAATGAAAACTTTGCATCTGCAACAACATGATGGACCTAGAGAGTATCGTCCTGAGTGGAGTAAATCAGACAAAGTCAAATGTCATATGTGGCAAACAACAAACAAACAAACAACAGAAACTCGTTCATAGATACAAAGATCATTTTGATGTTTTTCAGATTGGGAGATAGAGGGATGTTTGAAAAGGGAGAGAATTAAGAAGTACAAAATAGTCATGGGAATGTAAAGTATAGCATGGGAAATATAGTCACTAGTATTTTAATAACTATAGATGGTGTCATATGGGTCCTATATTTATTGAGGTGATCACTTCATAAGCTATGAAAATGTCTAATCATCGTGTTGTACACCTGAAACTAATATAATATATTGTATGTCTACTATAATTGAAAAGAATAAAAAATAATTAAAATTGAATTAAAGAAGCCATATTGAGAGTGGTCAGTAGGCAGAGATATGAAATGGGCTGGCCCCACATCCACATGTAGAAGTTGTAAATCAGAAGGGATTTTTTGGTTGCAGAAGTTTCCTATGAAGAATGAGGGGGTCTCAGTCCCACACCAGGCTTCCCAAACTTGAGCACCAGTGCTGAAAAGAGAAGCCCCAATAACATAACAGGTGCCTCTGTTCCTCTTTTGAGCCCTCTTGTTACACAGATGGCTGGCAGGCAGGTACCATTTTTCTTGTGTTGAGCCCTCCCCCAACATGGTCAGATGTGAATCTACATTGTCCTGTTCAACTCCACTTACTCCAACCTGATGTTTTCCTGAGACCCAGCTCCATCCAACTCTTGCACCACCAGGGGCTCTTTTGGAGGCAGGCAGCTGGTCTTGGCCTAGCTGCAATCATTTTTAAAAAACTCTCATAAACCTGTAGACCCCAGGCAGACACTGGCTGGCCTTGCTGTGATCTGTGTTTTGTGCTTTGTAGCCGGGCTCAGCAATGGTGCCATTTCTAAATCTGCAATAACCTGGTAAACAACACTTACCCCACTCCTTGAAACCTAGCCTCCTCTAATTCAAATACCATAGGAGGCTTTTTCCATGGTTGAACCTACCAACAACCAGCATGCATTGGCAGGCCTGAAGGTGCTCTGAGTCTTTTGTTGAGCTACCCAGAGCCAGTACTACTGGAAGCTGGCCTCAATTAGCAGCATGACTTCTCCCATGTGCATATAGATCTAATACAGGCAGCCACCAAATGGGGAACGCTTGGTAGCTTCTATAAGATAGCCTCTGGCCAGGCAGCAGCTGACCCTGGCCTGGCACTGAAGCCTCTACTAAGAGGTCCCAGAACCAACACACCCGGTAACTGTATTCAGACCACAACAGAATATCACCTAATTAGCCCCACAATCAGCACACCCAGAAGGTGGTCTCAGCAGAGCCTGGTGGGGTGAATCCTGCTCTGGGAGGTCAGTCCTCCACAAAGCAGCTCATACACTGTGTGGACAAAGCCAATGCTCACAGCCAGTCAGCCCGAGGGTAAATCCCACCCAGTGATGTGTCAACAGCAATTAAGGCTAAACTACAAGAAGATGACACATACAACCCACACAAGGGATGCTCCTGGAGAATCCACCTCAGGTGATCAGGGAGACTGTGTCACTGGGCCCCATAGGACACCTAACTACATAAGGTCAACCTGCCAAGATTATGAGGCATAGCAGACTTACTTAATACATAGAAACAAAAGAAAGGAAACCAAAGGGAGAAAATAAAAAAACATGTTCCAAATGAAAGAACAAAAGAAACTCCAGAAAATGAATTAAACAAAATGGATGTAAGCAATCGACCAGATACAGGGAACAAATCACTGGTTATAAGGATCTCAATAAACTTAGAAGAAGAATAGATAATCACAGTGAGAACATCAACAAAGAGATAGAAGATAAAAAGAGGAGACAGAAAATAAAAGAAAGAATGAGTCAGAAATAAAGAATACAATAACTAAAATGAACAATACTTTGGAGAAAATGAAAAGTACATTAGATGAATTAGAGCATCATATCAGTGAGCTGAAAGACAAGGTCGCAGATAACATTCAATCAGAAGAACAACAAGAAAAAAAAGATTTTTTAATTAGAATATTTTAAGGGACTACTGAGACAACATCAAGTCTAACAACATTCTCATTATAAGGGTACCAGAAGGAGAAGAGAAAGAACAAGGAATTGAGAATCTATTTGAAGAAATAATGATGGAAAACTTTCCTAGTCTGTCAAAAGAAATAGAAATACAAGTTTAAGAAACACAGAGAATCCCAAAAAATATGAACCCCAAGATGCCCAAACCAACACACATAATTAAAATACTAAAGGTTAAAGACAAAGGCAGAATATTAAAATCAGCAAAAAAAAAAAAAAAAGCAGTTAATTACCAACAAGGCAGCTTCATTGAGACTATCAGCTGATTTCTCAACAGAAAATTTGCAGGCTAGAGAGATTGGCACAATATATTCAAAATTATAAAAATAAAAAAATAAAAAACCTACAGTCTACAGCCATGCCATACTGAACAAGCCCCATCTTGTCAAATCTCGGAAGCTAAGCAGGGTTGAGCCTGGTAAGTACTTGGATGAGAGACCACCTAAGAAGACCAGGTGCTGTAGGTGTAAAAAATTTTTTAAATAAGGGATTGTAAGCTGACAAGATCCTTGCAATCTGTAAGGGTTGCCTTGCCTAAAAGAAAGAAAGAAAGAAAATTTACAACCAAGACTACTCTACCCAGCAAAGCTACTCAATTAAAATTGAAGAAATTAAAGAGCTTCCCAATCAAGAAAAAACTAAAGGAATTCACCACAATCAAGGCAATATTACAAGAAATGTTAAAAGGACTTCTTTAAAAAGAAGGGGAAGAAAAAATATGAATATGAATAATAAAATAACAATAACTATGTAGCTATATATAATAACTTTAAATGTAAATAAATTAAATGCTCCAATCAAAAGACATAGAGTTGCAGAATGGATAAAAGAACAAACCTATATGTATGCTGTCTACAAGAGACCCACTTCATATCCATAGACACACACAGAAGGAAAGTAAAGATGGAAAAATATATTTTATGCAAATGAAAACAGAAAAAATTGAGGTAGCAATATTTAGATAGACAAAATAGACTTTAAAACAAATAAACAAATACTATAATAACAGACAAAGGACATTTCATAATGATAAAGAGAACTATCTAACAAAAGAAAATAACCCTAGTAAACATCTATGCAGCCAACATAGAACCACCTAAATATGTAAAGCAAAGATTGATGGACATAAAGGGAAAGATCCTCAGTAATATAGTCATAGTAGGGGAACGTTAACACTCCATTGACACCAATGGATAGATTGTCCAGACGGAAAGTTAACAAGGAAACAGTGGCCTAAAATGACACATTTAGATCACAGGAGTTTAATTGATATCGTAAGAGCATTTCACCCCAAAGCACCAGACTATATATTCTTTTCCAGTGCACATGAAACATTTTCCAAGATAGACTCACGCGTTAGGCCACAACAAGTCTCAATAAGTTTGAGAAGTATAAAATCATATCAAGTGTCTTCTCCAACCTTAATGATAAGAAGCTAGAAAATAATTACAAGGAAAAAACTGATAAAAACACAAACACATGGAGGTTAAATAACATGCTACTAAACACTGAATGGGTTAATGATGACATCAAGGAAGAAATCAAAAGCTACCTTGAGAAAAATAAAAATACAAACACAGTGATAACAAAATCCATGAGATGCAGTGATGCAGTCCTAAGAGGAACATTCATAACAATACAACCTTATATCAAGAAACAATAAAACTCTCAAATTAACAATGTAAACTTACACCTAAAAATCTAAAAACAAATTTTACATTGTAAAAGAAATGAATACTAGAAACATACAATCTTCTAAAACTGAATCAGGAAGGAAAAATTTCTCAACAAACATAAGTCCTGGACCAGATGGCTTCACAGATAAATTTACCAAACATTCAAACAAATTAACACCTACTCTTCTCAAAATATTTCAGAAATATAAGAGAAGGAAAGGCTACCAAGCCCATTTTACATGGCCACCCTGATTCCAAATCCAGACAAAAACTACAAAAAAGATTATAGACTTATATCCCTGATGAACATAGATGCAAAAATCCTCAACAAAATATTAGCCAACTAAATTCAGCAATACATTAAAAGTATTATACATCATGATCAAGTGGGATTTATTCTTGGGATGAAAGATTGGTTCAATATGTATAAATATCTACAAATATGATATACAACATAAAATGAAGGATAAAAACATCAATAAATGCAGAAAAAGCATTTGGCAAAATCCAATATCCATTTATTATTAAAAAAAAATCTCTCAGCAAAGTTAGGATAGAGGGAACATACCTAAACTCAACATAATAAAAGCCATGTATCACAAACCCACGAGTAATACTATACTCAATAGGAAAAAGCTGAAAGCTTTTTCTTTAAGATCAGGAACAAAACACTTCTATTCAACATGGTATCGAAAATCTCGGCTACAGCAATCAGACAAAAAAGAAAGAAAAAAATAGAAATAGAAGGCATCCAAATTGAAAAGAAAGAAGTAAAACTCATCATTTGCAGATGACGTGATACTCTGTAGAGAGGACCCTAAAGATTTCACCAAAAAACTATCAGAAAAGATTAATGAATTTAGTAAAGTATTAGAATACAAAATTAATATTCAAAAATTGATTTTATTTTTATACAACAATCAGAAAGAGAAATTAAGAAAACAGTCTCATTTACAATTTTATCAAAAAATGTAATATCTAGAAATAAATTTAACCAAGGAGCTAAAAGACTTTTACCTGAACAACTGTAAGACTCTGAAGAAAAAAATTGAAGAAGACATAATAAAATGGATGGATACATTGTGCTCATGAATGAAAAGAATTAAAGTCATTAAAATGTCCACAGTACCCAAGACAATTTGTAGATTAAATGTAGTCACTATCAAAATACAGATGGTATTTTTCACAGAACTAGCACAAATAACCCTAAAGTTTATACAAAAGCACAAAAGACCCCAATCTGCAATCTGAGAAAAAAGGAACAAAGTTGCAGGTATCACAATACTTAAAGTCAAACTATACTACAAAGCTGTAGTAACCATAACAGCATTGTACTGGCATAAAAACAGACATATAGATTAAATGGAACAGAATAGAGAGCCCAGAAATAAATCTATGCCTATATGGTTATTTAATCTACAACTAAGGAGGGAAGAATATGCAATGAGGTAAATACAGTCTATTCAATAAATAGTGTTGGGATAACCAGACAGATACATACAGAAAATGAAATTGGACCACTTTCTCACACCATATACAATAATAAACTCAAAATGTATTAAAGACTTAATCATTAGATCTAAAACCACAAAACTTCTAGAAGAAAATATAAACAGTAACTCTCTGACATTGCTCTTAGTAATAATTTTTCTGATATATCTCTGGACAAGAGAAAAAAAGAAAAAAATGGGAATACTTTGAACTAAAATTTTTTGCACAGCAAAATAATGATCAAAAACAAAAAAAAAATAACCTACTGAACAGAAGATGTTTGTCAATGATACATTTGATAATGAATTAATATCCAAAATGTATAAAGAACTCATATAATTCAATAAGCAAAAAATCAATTAAAAAATGGGCAGACAACCTAAATAGACATTTCTGCAAAGAAGATATACAGATGGCCAACAGACATATGAAAAGATGATCTACGTCCCTAAGAATCAGAGAAATGCAAATTAAAATCACAATAAGATATCACCTCACACCTAGATAGTCAGAATGGAGGTGTCTCAAAATATTTAAAGTAGAACTACCAATGACCCAGCAATTCCACTTCTAGGTATTTATACCAAGAAATTCAAAACACTAATTTAAAAAATATATATGCACCCATATGTTCATTGTCATGTTATTTACAATATCCAAGGTATAGAAGCAACCTAATTGCTCATTGATAGATGATTAGGTAAAGAATATGTGGGGCATTTAGCTTTTTAAATAAACTATTATCTTTAATCATTCAGAAAGCTTTAAAAAAAATTAAAAGTGAATGTTTGAGTTAACGTACATTACTCTGAATTTCTCTCCTGGTTTAAAAAAAAATAACATCAAAAATTTATTTAGGACAGATAAATGTATTAGATTTTACTATTCCATGTGTGTCCTGGGTAAGTTTACAGGAAGTGCTTCATTCTATTTTATGGAGATTTTAAAACATATTTATGTACTGCCTAAGGCAAAGAGTTCACTTAAAATCAATTTATGTGTAAATAAGTAAACCTTTTTAAGTTAAAGGTTGCAATACCAAAAGCACAATTATAAAAGAAAAAGTTAATAAATGGAACTTTATTAAAACTTAAAACTTATGTTTAGCAAAAGATGTTCATAAGAGAAGGAGAAGACAAACTATAGACAAGGAGAAAATATTTGTAAAACACACATATATGATAAAGGACTAGTATCCAAAATATACAAAGTTCTTTTAAAACTCAATAAAATAAAAAACATCAACTCATAGAAACAGCAAGTAAAACAGTGGTTACCAGCTGACAGGGGAACAGTGAGGGGATGGAGAGATGTTGGTCAAAGGATATAAAGGTATAATTATGTAGAATGAGTAAGTATAAAGATATATGTACAGGAATGATAACTATACTTAATAATATTATATTAAGACTGTGAAAATATATTAAGAGACATTTCAGGTGCACTATCATATACAAAATAATGTTAACTATGTAAGGAGATAATATGTTAATTAGCTTGACCAAAGTAACTATTTTATTATGTTTATGTATATCAAATCATGTTGTACTCCTTAAATATATACAATTCTATTAAAAATATATAAATTTTTAAAAGGAATAAAAAAATACCCAATGTAAAATGAGCAAAAGTTCTGAACAGACACCTTATCACCAAAGAAAGCATACAAATGACAAATAAACTTATGAGAAGATAATCAACATCATACATGATTAGGAAAATGCAAATAAAATAACACAGAGATACCAATATACACTATAATAATGTAACAAAATTAGAATAGCAACACAGAAATTTCTACAATTTACCTATAGAAAAAACAAAATTTGCTCTTAGATAT
Organism: Macroglossus sobrinus; assembly: GCA_004027375.1. Taxonomy (NCBI): domain Eukaryota; kingdom Metazoa; phylum Chordata; class Mammalia; order Chiroptera; family Pteropodidae; genus Macroglossus; species Macroglossus sobrinus. Next base: position 221,289 of record PVKZ01002391.1, read on the forward strand.
TTCAAAAAAGTGTGATTTTAGACAGACAGCTAAAGGAAGTGTATCTTTGTCTATAGAAATACAATTTGAACTAAACTAAAAAAATAGACTAATCAATAAGACCACTGGATAGATAAGGAAAAAGCAATGAACTAAAGGCCTCTATAAATATTAAACAGAGGAAATAAAATACTTTAACATTGAAAACTCACTGTCATATTTTCTGTTAAATAAAATCAATGCCCCATCCCTCGACCACCATCTTAATGAAAATATTTTACAAGCAGAACTGTTATTAATTTCTTACATATTTTTCAGTTTTATTGATATTTAACAGACATCAGTATATAAATTTAAGATGTGCAGCATAATGGTTTAACTTACATATATTATGAAATGATTACTGCAATAAGTTTAGTTAGCATTCATCATCTTATATAGACATAACAAAAAATCGAAAAAAAGGAAACAACTTCTTGTGGTAAAAGTTCTTAGGATCTACTCTCTTAGAATATAAATATAAATATATTCATATAAATATATAAATATATAAATATATAAATATATAAATATGTATATATATTTAGTCAACCAATAGTCATTGGCACCAATTCAACAACAGAAATCCCCAGTTTGGGGGTGCAATAAAGAAGGAAATTTTATTTAGTGCAAACAACTCAATTGTGATATAGCATGGCTGTGAAAACAGCACAGCTGTGGAGCAGTTCAATAGTGCTATAGCTCAGTTTTGAAGCAACACGGCTGTGAAACAGCAGGGCTATAAGGAGGAAGAGCTGGGGCAGGTGGCTCTGAGGCAAGACCCTTTTTCAACTAGACAGCTCTGCTCTACTCTGATCTGCTCCACCTACTCCAGTCCAGCTCTGCTCTTCTCAATATGCTCCACTCTTATTGGCAAGACCTGTTGGTGTTTCAGCGCCAGCTGAGGAACTATAATATTCAATCTTTGGAGGAAAGGGAAATTATGCTCTATGAGCCAGAGGGGAGCTGACATATATAGACAGAAATCCCTGCCCCTGGTCCCTGATTGTCCTTTCTTCACACAAGTAAAGACTCCAAATTCTTGCAGTTTGATTGGTCCAAAATACACTGTTCTGATTGGTCAGAATGAAGACACTTTACTTTGTTTAGTTAAGATGCTGGTGGGGATATAGCTGCACAGCTCCAATTTAATGGGGAAAGTCTTAGTATTATTAGTTGAAATACAATTCCAGGAACTCATTTATAAGTGTTGACACAGATGGCAGGAACACAGTGTAGGCAGATAGTTCAATGCAGGTTTTTCTGAAGCACAGTTTACATTTGAAGCCCCTGTATACAAATAGCTGCTAGGATCTGTTTTGTTTGTTTGTTTGATGGTTTGTTTGTTTGTTTGTTTGTTTAATTTGAGCCCAGTTAGCCACCAGAAGCCTTAGTAAGTATCTTTTTTCTCAGGTTCCATGGTATCATACAGCAATGTTAACTATAGTCACCATGTTATACATCCCCAGTACGTATTTATTTTATTACTGGAAGTTTGTACCTTTTGACCACCTTCTTCCAGTTCCCCCTCCTCCACCCTTCACCCCTGGTAACCACAAATATGATCCCTTTTTTGTGAATTTGGGGGTTTGGGTGCTTGCTCTTTTAAAAAAAATCATGTATAAGCAAAAAATATATATATATATATTTGTCTTTCTTTGTTTAACTTATTTTACTTAGCATAATGCCCTCAAGTTCCATCTATGTTGTCCCAAATGGCAGGATTCCCTCATTTTTTATGGCTGTATACACACACACACACACACACACACACACACACACACACACACTCCCAATTTCTTTTCTTTATTTATTTATCTCTCAATGAATACTTAAGTTGTTTCCATGTCTTGGCTATTGTAAATAACGCTGCTATAAACATTGAAGTGCAGATATCTTTTCAAATTAGTGTTTCATATCCTTTAGATATATTCTCAAAAGTGGATCATCTGGTATTTCTATTTTTAATTTTTGAGGATCCTACATATCATTTTCCAGAGTGGCTGTACTAGTTTACAAAACCACCAACAGTGCACTAGAGTTCACTTTTCTCTACATCCTCACCAGCATTTGTTATTTATTGTATTTTGACAATAAGCTATTTAATAAGCATGCTCCTCTCTTCTTAATAAAAAACCAAATTGTGGAATGACTGAAAGTTGTTATTTATTGTATTTTTGACAATAAGCCATTCAATAAGCATGCTCCTCTCTTCTTAATAAAAAACCCAATTGTGGAATGACTGAAAGTTGTGGAATGACCTCAACTGCACATTAGATCACCTGGGAGCTCTAAAAAATATAAAGGTCAATGAAATCAGAATCCTTGGATGATTTTGAGTTTAGTTTACTTAAGAACTAAATTCTTTATACCTAGAAGATCTATTTCTCCTATTTTATATTTTTGACAAGCCAGACTTTGATGTAATAAGGATAATAATAATAATAACAGCTAATATTTGTATAGTGCTTACTATGCAATGGAAACACCTGCTTCTTTATATATAATTATGTTCTCAGCTTTTTCATGCATAAAAATTTTATCTATCTTTTAAAAAGGTAAAGTTCACTCATTTGGTTAAAATAAATTGGAGGACAGAATTAAAGATATTGTATTTGTTCACACAATAAAAGAGGATGCATCTTTCATTCAGACTTTCTACTTTGATTGTTTCAATGCATGAAACTTAAATTATAAAGAACTTAAATATATGATGGATTTTTTAAAAGTCATCTTTCATTTCACCACAGCAATAGAACACTATTTTTGTACCTAATCTTGCCATAGCTTCAGGTTGTCTGATCAGACATTTTCTCCCCCTGCCTTATTTGTAACCTGGATGTAAGCAACCTCTCAATGGGCAACCTCAGCCAAAACCCGACACAATCTTAAAACCATACTCACCACTTCTCTTCATCCTTGAAGCTATCCAACTGGACAAGGCATGAATAAAAACTTGATTGTTCTCTCAGGAATCATGGAGATATAATAAAAAAGTGAAATTGTACTTCCCCAAAAGAATTTAATCAAAATTTCCATTAAGCAATTTTGTTCTTTCCCTTTGTTCTTTGCCAACTAACTCAACTCTCCTCTTTGCTTTCCCTATAAGACCAGTAAAAATTCTGTCTGCCAAATACACATATTAAGCTCATATCCTCACTTTGCATAACCCACTCAGTGGAACAAAAACCCACCAGTTAGCCTTATGGTGACAATTTATTTTTCCTTGAGCAGTCTTTTAAGTGATTTTATCTCTCAGGACAAGTGGTCTACCAAAGTGTACCTCCAGTAAATATTAAGGCCTAGCTCTAATTACTTAGAAGACTTTTTCCCATTCAATATATATACAATTGTACTCTTTTCAAAAAGGTTGTTATAAAAATTCTATAACTAGATACTCATTGCAACTCTGAATCCACAGTGCTGAAGATACAGAAATAAGTTTAACTTTATCTCTACTTACAGATGGAGAAACAAGGGCATTGAAAGAATAGGTGAATTGTCCTTTTTTTCATAGCAAATGGCAAAATTTAGACTGTAACCCTAGTCCTTTGACTTACACATCAACTTTCTTCCCACTAAAGAGCTCTGCCTCTCAGTAAAAACTAACCTTTCAGCTTGAATTAGGTCCTTAATTTTAATTTTCTGATCTATAAATTGAAGCTACACCTTATCCTTGAAAATTCCAGTGGCTTCTATGAGGATATACATTATGAATGTGTACATCCTTTGTATTTCTTAGAAGAAATGTATCTAATCAATTCAAGGTTTTGCTCTAACATAAATCCAAGTTTTGACCTCTGATATATGTCAGTGACTGATGTCATACATTTCGAAGGAAAATGTAACTTGATATCATCTGAGTAAACAAGACATGTAAATTAACTCAGCCATAAAAGCTTTTCAAAAAATTTTAAAGAGAAGAGCTTTGGCAAGTAGGTTAAAATATGGAGCAGCATAAGTATTTCAGGCTGTTGGTCCTACTCACTGTCATTCTGTATGTTATTGCTATGACAATGACAAGTGTGAAAAGGACTAATGATTCTTATGAGCTGGTAGATTTTTTTAAAACTATTTATAAGATTATTCATATTAACCTCTCTCAAATGACCAGCACAGAGAAAAAAGGAAATTGAAAATACTTTATCAGCTGAGATAAAGCAAATAATTCAGTGTCACCTCTGACCTCTTTTCTCCCAATGCATTGCTTATCTAGATAATGTAGCAAATTAAAATGAAGATATATCCATTAAATCATTTTTCTTTATAATGTGACTGATTATACGGTGCTAAGAAGATGATGACATCTTAAAACATGCGTAACAGTTGGTGAATTAAATGGCATTAATTTAATTTACAGAAATCTGAAGTTGCTAGAGTTTTGTTTTGTTTTGTTTTTAATATAGAAATCACATTTGAAATGTATTTGTCTGGTAGGGGAATAAGATTGGCATAAAGGTAAGCAACTGGCAAATTGTTCACAGCAAAAAATTTGCCCAGTGCATTTCATTATAAAACTTTAGAAATGAGAGACTGTTCACCAGATGTGGTAAGGAAAAAAAATGTTTTGTTTTGTTTTCTTTTACTAATTTAACTACTAAATTGCTTAAAGGTACACTCTTGTAAGTCCTCTTTTAGCTAAAAATGGCTGTCTTGTTAAATGTTTATTGAATAGTGTAATTATATTGCTTTTGTTGTTAAATGATATTGACATTTTTGAAGAAAGATTTTTATTCAGGCAAGATGAAATATGAACATCTGGCAGTAACCTTATGCATACCATTGAAACAAGCAAACAAAAAGTTTGACTATTGTGTATTTTTTTTCCTTTTTTCTCTTTCCTAAGTTCTCTGAAAGTGACTCACATCAGAATATATTTAACCATGAGGACTTAGTCACTTATCAGTGAACACATATCAATGTAAATTCCTAGCAAGCTGGTGGTTGCTGAAGTTGGGATCATTTAATCATGAAACAATTGTTTCTCAATGTGGTAACTGCTTAGTTCATTCAAATTATTGTGATAGTGAAAAAGAAAAAAAATATTTTTAAAATAGGCAAAATATAATGGTCACTTATTACATTTCCAGTTTAATATTTTCATAATAAATAAAGAAATTAATTTCTAGCTTGTATCCTCAGTTTGCTTTCAGCGTTTTTCTCTGCATAAAATGTTATCTATTACACAATTGACCCTTCACAAAGTGGCCATAATTAAACCGCAGGAAGAGGATCACTAGAGTTGTTGGTTCACTATGTCCTAGCACATTTCTTTCTTCTCTTTCCCATTTCCCATTGTGTAATGAAAGATGACAAAACTTGGCTCTCCTACATTCTGAGAACTCTTTACTAATTTAAAGGTAAAATTTTGATTTATGCAGAAGAAAGGAGTTACAGATAGCCCTGAGTGTTTAAAAAAAATTTTCAAGGCAGATTTTTTTCTTTTAAGTTTTTCTGTCAAAAAATAGGTTTAGATATCAGAGTAAGTAAAATATAATCAAATGCAAATGTCTAACACAAGCTATATCTGCAGAGCAAAGCAACTGTTGACAAACTTATTCCCTTAATCTAAGCCCAAGTCCAAAGGCATTTATTCATCTAAAATATTCAGAATGATTATCAAGAATGTCCCCAGTTGGCTAATTTCTCAGCATCTAGTTTGCTTTAATTAGTTAAAAACATATTCTCATATATCTATGGCATAAGAAAACGTGGCCAAACTATCTGTTTCCTTCTCTTTTGCTCATGCACACAACTGCTTTTATAGTATGCTAGGATGGTCCTAAGTAAATGAAAAGATCAAAATGCTACAGTCCCAGATCTGAATTACATCTACTGGCTATTATAGGACTCAAATATGGTAGGCCTGGAAACCTGAGGAGAGTTGATAAAGACATCTAAGTTAAGGAAAAGCATATGTACACAAGTATGAAAACCACAGGACATATTTAGTAAAAAACGAGTAAGTTAAACAAGTCAGAGTAGGAGGTTACTTTCAGTCTTGAAAGATGTACTAAGTGGATGGTAGCAAGTAGAAGGAAAGAACATTAAAGAGAACATGTGCAAGAAGCTTGGCACAGCTGGACCATAAATTCTGAGTGTAAATGAAAGACAGATTTAACCAGAAATAATGTAATTAGGTAAGCAGGAGTCAGGTAATTGAGTCATCGGGCATGCTAAGATGTTAGAATTTATTTAATCCAAGATGAAATGGTATTTTGGGCAAGATTGTAATATGGTTAGCTTTGTATTTTATGAAGATCACCCCTATGACTTTATAGAGCATGTGGCTAGAGGAACAGTAATGTAGGGATGAAGGGATGAAGTGGATGGGAAACATTCTAAAAAGATAGAACACACAGGTCTACTTATTAGGTAGAATGTGGAAGGAGATAGAGATGATACCCCAGTTGATGGTTTAGGTCACTGTCTCCATGAAGGTGCAAATCTTAGAAGTGAAAAGAAGATAAGGACTTTGGTTTGAAATACGATATACTAGAGTTGCTTATTAAACACTATGACTGAATCCTTAATAGATGGGTATGGAATTTAGAAAGAACTGTAGCAAATAAATAATGTAATGTGTAATAATACATATAAACTATATATAATAACTGATATAAGTTATATATCGTATATAATTATTCTGATTTCAAAGTAACATGTTCATTTTAGAAAATTTAGGAAAATTAGAAAAGAGTAAAAACATAAGATGCAGCTGGGTTGAAAACAAGTTAACTGTCATGAATAATAATTGTCATCTCATATGTGGAGCATAAATTTTCAAAGATTTATCATATAATAAAATGCATTTAAAAGTAAAACTAAACTGCACAAGTGACATAGTTAGACTGTCATGGACTAAGAATGACTTTAAGAAACTGAATTACCACAAGAAGGAAAAGCTCAGTATTAACTATACTAAAATCCTAATTACATTCACATAAATAAAATTAATTCTTCAACTTCATGGGAACATTTGTGGCTAGTTCATCTTGGTAAGCCCATTAGAGAATGGTACTACAGAAAATTAGGTTCCACAAGAGACATAGCCTTAGGTTCATCTGTAGTTGAGACAAGTAACTGTAAACACCTGCCTCTATAATTTTCTATGTTGCATGTATATAATTCTAAGATCTCAAATAATAATCATCCAAACACATGAGAAAAATTCAAGACTTTCTTTGAGAAACAAGTCGACTCTGTCTCTGCTCATCTCTGTAGCCAAATTTCCATTAGGGTGTGGAATGTAACCTCTTTGAGTCAAAAGTAAAATTCAAGATCTATCATTTTCACAGAGGATTATAAACTTTTAGAATGGTATATCCAGTGTTTCTCTCAGCTATGTAGAACCTATTCACTCCAGGCACTTACAAAAACAGCTTGATCTTTTTTTTAATGGTATACAACTTACATAAAGTGCACAGATCTTAAGTGTACAGGTAGATAAACTTTTACATGTGTAATAATAGATCTGTGTAATCATCACCAAGATCAAGTTAGAAAACATTTTCAGCACTAAAAATGACTTTTTGTATATCTACCCAGTAATTACTGTTCTGAACACCACAGATAAACACTGTTCTGAATGCTAATACCATACATTAGCTTTTCCTGCTTTTGAAATATAAATGGAATCATATAATATCTTTAGCATCTGGCTTCATTTGTTTAACATACTGTTACTGAGCTTTATTTATATTGTTACATGGTCTCTTTTGTTGCAAATATTCCATCATATAAATGCACCAGTTTGTTCATTCATTTTCCTATGATGGACATTTAGACTGATTCCAGTTTGTTGCTATTATGCATAAAACTGCTAGAAACATTCTAGTATATATTTTTTTGGCAGACATAAGAGCCCATTTTTCTAGGATATCCACTAAAAGTGGGTATGTGTATATTTGCCTTCAGAATATACTGTAAAACAACTTTCCAAAGTAACTATACAAATTTATACTTCCAGTAAAAACCTTAATCTTGACTTAGACACAATTTTTTTCTTCAATATTAGTGTGGGTAGAATTTATATTATATCAGAAGAATATAAGAAATATGCTAAACATGCTAACTTCTTATTCTGCTAGGTTATGTTATTAAACTCAGACCTTGTTTTAAGCTAGATCACAAGAAATATTTGCCTTCATTACACTATTTTAGATACTTCAAAAAAAGTCTGATTGAATTTTATTAAAAATATGTATAAGAAACAAAAACAAAAAATTATACATTTTTAGAACTTCTTATAATAAATGTGACAAACACAAGAATTTTTCAATTTAAATAAATCTAAAAACAGTTGTATTTGATCATTTAATATTTTAAATATGAAGAATTTGAGAAACAAGGCAGATGGCAGATGTCTCCAGATCTCTCCTCTTGAGACAATGATAAGTTAAACATCTAAAACTCAACAAAAAAACACCCAAACTTCACACTGTCACGTCTAAGCATGGGATCAGCGCATAAGAGCTACTACAGTTCAGATCCCCAGGTGTCAGGCTGTGGACTGGAAGAAATAAAGAAGCTGCTTCTCGCAGTCACCAGAGCTACCTGTAGGAAGAGGGAGGGAGAGAAGGAGCGGCGATTTCCCTGAATGGCCTTTCCTGGAAGAGTTGAGAGTTCCACATGGCCAGCAGTAGGACAGAGTCATCAGGGCAAAAAGCAGAGAAGCGGGACTGCAGAAAAACAACAGTTGGTTTTCATCAACCACGGTTGCAAAACAAAAGCTGAGCTCTAGCCCCCAAATTCCAACCCAGAGATCCCCTTCGCCCATAACCTCCAAGACAAAACACCACTGAGCCCCAGCGGAATCTGAGTAAACACTACCGAAACTGTTGCTAATACTAACGGGGACTGAAACTGAGGGTAGCGAGTGTGATTAAATATCTATAAGAAAATAAAAAGGCATTTTTAAGGCTTTATATAAAGCAGGGATAGAAGAGGATTAGATGACACGTAGGGGAAACCAAAAGAAAAGCATCTTCTTTGCAACAGGCTAAAAGGAGACTTTTATATAAGATCTTCTTTCTGGAAAAAGAGCAGAATACATTTTTCTATTAATGCCCAGGTAGAGAAATAAAACATTAAATACCATGAACAACCAAGGTGACAAGGCATCTCAGAAAGAGAAAAATCTCCAGAATATAAACTTATCGACATAGAAATGTGTGACTTAAAAAAAAACAAACAAAGAATTCAGGATGGTACTTCTGAAAAAAACTCAGTGAATTCAGAAACAAGTCATATCAACAATTTCAGAAATTGAAAAAACACCTAGATGAGCAGTGCAAAAAGTTTAAAACCCTCAAAATGAACAGAATACTTTTTCTGGAGGTAAAAACAAACAAACAAACAAAATTGTGCAAGAATTGAAAAATTAAATAGCAAGCTTGGGAAATAGATTGGACCAAATGGAGAAAGGGATTAGTGATATCAAAGACAGAAATCTAAAAATAAATCAGAAGAAGAATAGAGAAACTTAAGAATGAAAATTAATAAAAGAGAAAAAGAAGAACTAGCTTATATCATCAGGAGAGGAAACATAAGAATAATGGGCATTATCGAAGGTGAGGAAAAGGAACAGGAATTAGAAAGCATTTTCAGACAAGTAGTTGATGAGAATTTCCCAAATCTAAGGAATGAACTAGAGCTTAGAATTCAAGAAATCAACAGAACACCCAATTATCTCAACCCAAATAGGCCTTCACCAAGACATATTGTATTAAAATGATCAAAAACCAACACAAAGCCAGAATTCTCAGGGCAGCTACAGAGAAGAAAACGGTAACTTATAAAGGAAAACCCCTTAGTTCTTTCTCGAACATCTCAGCACAAATATTACAAACCAGAAAGAAATGAAATCAAATATTTAAACTATTAAGTGAAAGGAATTATCAGCCAAGAATCATGTATTCAGCTAAGCTCTCCTTTAGATATGAAGGAGAAGTTAAGACCATTCCAGACATAAAAAAAAAAAAAAGAGGGAATTCTCTATTACAAGGCCTGCACTACAGAAAATACTGAAAGGGGTCAGTTCACCTAAGAGGAAAGTTCATATCATTACAGGCCTATCTGAAGAAAGAAAAGAAAAGAAAGAAAGAAAGAAAAGAAAGAAAGAAAGAAAGAAAGAAAGAAAGAAAGAAAGAAAGAAAGAAAGAAAGAAAGAAAGAAAGAAAGAAAGAAAGAAAGAAAGAAAGAAAGGAAGGAAGGAAGGAAGGAAGGAAGGAAGGAAGGAAGGAAGGAAGGAAGGAAGGAAGGAAGGAAGGAAGGAAGGAAGGAAGA